>JAIUZE010012733.1:0-43813 GCA_022085475.1 Heliosperma pusillum | reverse complement strand
CAAGAGGGCCGGTTTTATCATCACAAAATGGTGATGTTTTCTTCTTATTTTATTGCCATGTAAGGTGGTAATGTGTTGTAGTGAATAAAATGATATCATGTTAACTATTCATGTCATAAGCATATGTTGCTTATGAGTATGAATAAGAAAAACCAACATCACCATTTGACTTCACCACAACCGGCCATGTGAGCCACAATTTGATCCATTTTTATTTTTGATATTTGTCCCACAAATACTTATTAATCATATGCTTAATTATCTTGTATAATTAAGTGTTAATTTGATCATATAACAATTATATGACACAAATAAATGAATAATATGTACTAAACATTTTAAGTAGTATTCTACCATTATATCAATATATAATGGGTCCCACAATGCTTAGTTAATTTATTTTACAACTCTTTGTAAATATATTTAACTAATTACCTCTATCTCAAAACCTCAACTAATTTAGTAATTTAACGATTAATTACTAAGTTAAATCCTATTTAATTGTATTAAAATAAGATATAAATTTATTAGTCAATTATCGCATAATTGAAAAATAAGCTTAATCGAATTTGAGTTCTTCACTCAATTTCTAACAATTAACTCTCGTACATATCGAATATATGTAATGTACTAATTAACTGTATCGTATACAAATAATTAGTTACTATTTGGATTTCATCCGTTAGGTGTGACCGAAAGGGATCAGTTGATCACCGCCGTCAAACGACAATAACGTCAAACTCTAGTCAGCCAACCGTTATTGATTTACGTTAATCAACTGACTAATCATATATATAGTCAATAAATATCCCAATTATATTCCATAATAAGATTTATTATGTGGCGCACTATTGTGGAAGACACCTACTCCAACAATCTCCCACTTGTCTGACACAAGTGTGCGTCACCGATTCTCTTGTCTCTTTATCTCATCTCCCACTCAACGCAAGGTGTCTTCCAGGTCTCACTTGCGATTGACAATATCTAGAGTGGTTTTCTCGATAGGGAGAGTAACTGTCTGACCGGAAAATCTACCATAGATCTCTTTCCGAGCGTGGCCACGCATTTACAGTAACTTCTCCTCGAGTGGCCTAAAGATGTTTTTTTTTACCCAACGTGGGTGGACAATTCCCGTTGATCCATCTACACTGTATAATGCAGATCACCATGATCCAGAAGAAGTCCATCGGCCTCCTTTTACGGCACGACCTAGAACATCAACCAAAACCAATCGAAACTGCACTAACTTAACTGCCAACCGACTCAGATAAGACGGTCCGCCAGTCAAAAGAATCCACTATGGATTAAGATAAAGACCTGCCAACGCCAGGCATCCAATTAATTTATTTAAGGGTCCCTACTCATGTTCACTGTCCGAAGAGTGTCAATACAGTCTGTTCTATTTAAAAGACCAGTCATCTCCATGACCCCATGGTGCTGAACCAACCATCGATCGACTTACAATCTAGTCATTTTCGAGACGTCACCTCATTGAGTGACTAGGGAAAAAATACTAAGTTCATCCTGTTCACTTGAATTGGGTTCAACCTTTCTTTCAACCAATTCGGATAAAAAAAGTATTAAAATTTAGTCAAACTAAATAATGGAGTTTTTTAATGAAACTCTAACAATGAATGCGATTATCAAATATTTGGAAAAATTGATACGCTATCAATAATTTCATATCTTATAATCTTTAGCAATTCAGGTACATATTTCAATCCCCATTGAAATGGCATGACTATCATGTTCAGCCTGCAAAAAGCATGGCTAATGGATCAGCAATTCTAGCATCTCTCCCATCGTTCTGATTGCTATTTCTTTTTGTCTACGTAATCTCATATTACATAAAACTTTCTGAGTACGTGTCTAGGTTTGAATCTAGACTTAGGACTCTTGGCCTAAAGTTAGCTCCCACTGTTTTACCAGTATAATGGGATAGGATATACAGCTATATGAACTATTTCGAATCCAAGCTACTTTCATATGCATCATCATATGACGCAATGTACTCCATTTCCGTTGTTAAATCCGCAATGATAAACTGCCTGGAACACTTCCACCGGATACATGACATTTCTATTTGAAAATGTCACTCCTACTTGGAACCTTTCCAATAGTTATTTTCTGTTTGGAACTCTTCCAACAGATAAATCTTCTATGAAACACAGCCAGTTCGTGATTTCAAATCACTTTGATCAGTTTGGAACCTGAAGTCTGTGTAACCCTTACACGCAACTCATTTTAAACTCCAAACACATGGAACATATCTTTTAGTCCTTCGCAAGTACTAAGGATGTTCTTTATGGCTATCAAGTGACTCTCACTTGGATGTGATTGCAAATGATTCGTCATACTCAAAGCATGCGAAATGTCGGATTGAGTATACATCACAGAGTATATAATTGATCCCGCAGCGGAAGCAAAAGGAATCAATTATTATGTGTTCAACTTTCTTGAACTAGTCAAAGATCTTATCAATATAAGAATTTTGACTCAATGTTAATATCCTTTTAGATTTATCTCCATAAATTCAGATATCTAAAAGATGTATTCTACTTCTCCAAAATCTTTCATCATCTAAAATGATCAATATGTCTCCACATATAAGACTGATGCACACCACATTACTCCCACTAAACTTCATGTATAAACATAATTCCTCTAGATATCGAGAAATATTTTGCAACATGATTGACACACTAATTCCAACTTTTTTGTGCTTACTTAAGACATACTCTTAAGCTTGCAAATTAACTTAGGATAATTAGGATCTACGAACCCACAGGTGAATATAAAATATACTACCTCTTCTAGAATCGTATTCAAGAAGGTGGTTCTTGAGATCCAGTTGGCATCATACTATTATGATATGCTGTAATCGCTAAGTATATTCTAATGGATCAAAGAATTAAGGTTGGTGCAAAACTCTTTGCCTACCAAGTTATCTTTGAAAACATTTTAATGTTCATCCATGCAAATTTCGATCTTAAAAATCAATTTACATTGAAGATGTCGTACTTCTTCAAGTAAAATTTACCAGGTCACATACCTGACCATCATGCATGGAGTCCATTACGAATCGTATGACTCTAAGCCATATCAAGAAGTTGGGATTAAAAACAGTCTTTTATAAGTCGTATTTTAGAATTCATCACTATAAAGGAGCGATAAAATTCCACCTGACTTCCTAAGGTCCGAAGAAACAACTACTGAACAAGCAATGAGGAAAACTTTTTTCGAACCATATGCTCAGTTTGTGGCTCTAAAAACATTTTCTCCCACTCTGTCTTATCAAGAAATAATCGTATTTTTATTGAAAGACAGCATCACGAGTCACAAACGATTTGTTCTCGTGGTCAATGTGGGATTATTGAGCACTTGTTTCATTCAATAACTTATAAATTAGGTACGCTACCTACCCATATCGTATATGGAATGAAATCAGACTGTTTTAAATGTGTTTTAATATGGTGGGAAAAGAAATAGCATACAAAAATATTAAGATCCCAAGGTTAGTCAAATGGCTCATTTTGACTTGACAAAGACAAAACCATATCGTATAAGGTTCTGTTTCTCTATTCAACCACACCTTATCTAATAATGTGTGTTAGAGAAGTTAACTTGTGAAACCATTTCACAATACTTTTGGTGAAAATCAAAGTCAATACTTAGATATTTATAGTTACGATTTAGTCGTAAGTCCTTGATCTAATGCTCTAGTGGTTAACTACTTCACATTTAAGCTCTTTGAACTTTTCAAAGATTTCTCATAGCACCTCATTAAGTAGAATCAAACATAATATCTACTTAAATCGTCGGTAAATTAAGTGAAGTAATCATTACCATCTCTGGTTGTGTTTGTTATTGGACCACACGTATTCTTATGTAATGGGGCCAATAATTTACTAGTTCGATTTCCTTTTCAACAAAAGGGCACGAATCATCTTGCCTTGAATACAAGATTCGCACGAACCATAAGATTCCAAATCAGATGGTTTTGGGATAGTTGTCAATACTAGCCTCTTAATGTGCTACACAATCTAGAATTAAGATTAGATAAGGGTCACCAATTTTGAGCCTTTACAATCTATATGACAAGTAATTACTAGTTTAGGTCAAGAATATAATTACCTTTGATTGGTATGGTTATAACCATTGACCAAGTATAGGTATAAAAAGATACAACGTTTGTTCTATTCACAAAAGTGAAACACTTGTGTCGTACACAAAAGTGGATACTATATTCTTTATTTAGAGGTTATGTACACAATAACGTTTATTGAAGTATACCTCTAAATCCAAAACTAGATTGATCACATTATAACTTTTATTTGTCTCTATAGAAATAAAACTACAATAGTTATATTTCCCTTGTAGGTCGACATTTAATTATGGTTAGTCGTCGCACGAATCATTATTATATGCATTGAATACATTGATGAAAACCATAATGGATATCTAATACCCAAAAATATTTGCATTTAGCAAAACAAATGTCGATCATATAGATATTATGGGTGAAAAAAATTACACCCTATTTCTAACTCTTTAGAAAACTTTGGGAAGATTCTTTTCTTGTGTCCTACACTGTAAAATAGAATCGTCAAAAGTTGGGTTCGACACCTTGCTTGGGTTTTTACTTTACTATTCAAAATAGTCTTGCCCTTTTCCCTTGCCTTGTGTCAAAGTCGAGCCAACCTACTCTTGAACCTTTTCTTAACAATTAGGAATATAAACATCATTCTTAGTGCTCCCACTCACTTTCATGAATTTCTACTTAGACAAGTATATTAGAATTATTGTGAAGACTATTCTTCATTTCATTCATGGTTTTACCTTCAAAAGGATAAACATTTCATGATGTGACTACGGTATTTGTTTATTCACGATTTTAAATAAATCAATTAACCTAGTCGTCCCAACTGATTTGGCCTCTTTTGAGGTAAGCCTCGATAAGGAGTATAATGACGACATACCAAAATACACATATTTTGGAGCAAAAATTGATGTACCATTGTTATAAGAAGACGTCACTAAAAATCAAAACGTTTTTGACTAAGTGTGACTTATTCATATACTCTTCATAAGAGACATTTGCAATGGTGAATATGAGGATCAAAAGAAAAATTCATTTTGTCATTAGCTACGGTGGTTTAAACGGAGATTGCAATCAAAATGCTACCGTATAAAATAATGGAAACCTTTTCCACGATTGAACGGATTTATAAGTTCATAGAAGAAAAATAATTGTCATTGCGCGAATAAAAATAAATATCAACGAAAATAAACATTCATTGCTTATATATAATTTACTTGTAAAAACAATTTTAAACAAGTCACTCATATAATGACCCCTCACGAAATTATATAACTGATTCCAAGACCCATCTTTAGACAAAAATAGTCATCGCATGCTACCTTTATCTAAAAATGGTAAGTCAATGCTTGACTAATTCTACACTTAGAACTCTTGGTTGACGGATTTCAACTAAATCCATCTCCTAGTCCCAAGATAACGCTTATCTCGTTGAGTCCAATCCAATTTTGGCTTGTGATCGCATCACCCTACTTACCCGAGGTAAAAAGGGACCCACGAGCGTGGTAGCCCTAATGAACACGGGGTTCATAGGTGTTACTAATTGGTAAGGCTAAATCTCAATTTTTTTTTTTTTAAGTTATGTGAGAGGTCTTGTCAATTTTGTTATTAATTCCCTATAAGCGAACTAAGTCGGTGAATTGTGAATAACGTTGAATTGACAATCGAGAAATAAAATTGCATGTGTGACGATTTTGGCATGAGCGAAAATAAAGCAAGCAATCAAGCAACAATAAAATCCTAGTATGGCCACCTAGCTAATCAAAATTAACTAGATAGTTACAAATTCGGAAACCAACTCCTTTGGTCCCTTGCCTCTTCACTTGGAACACCTTCCAAAATGGCACCGTCTTTCGGGAGTCACCGGTCTTTATAAAAATAATTACAAATATACAAATATACAAATTCCTATTATACATTTATTCTATTTAAATAAAATTATTAAGTTATACAAACCGGCGATACGAGATCGCAATAAAATTACAACCAAACCGTTATTCCCTTACATTACGGGTAATAACGATAAAAATAACTAGGCCATACTAGGTACAAAATTTGCATAAATTATTAAATAAATGACATTCATTCATTCAACCATAAATTAAATAAATTGCTGCAAAAATTCATGCCAAAATCGTCCTAGATTCAATTCATGCTCATTGTAGCTCGATTTTTTCCGGGATTTATTGATTTTTAACCATTAAAAATCACTATCAACATTTAAATCGCATTTAAATTCAAACTAATTAACTAAAATGATTTAGAACTCAAAATTAGTCACTACTAATTTTGTTGGTCATTAATTAGATTGATTTGATTTTATTTGCTAAATATTACGGTTTAATCATAACAATTATGAAATAAAACCAAAATAAAAATAAACATCATAAAATTAGAAACCAAAAATTTTGTACATTCTGGAACAATTCCAGGAACTATAAAAATAAAAAACATTTGCTCAAAAATTTAAATTAATTTTATGAACAAATTAACTTTGTATTTAATGGTTTTATCAAATAAAAACATTAGATATAGTAAAACAGTGAAAAAAATTATGAAATTTCACCGAGAGTATCAACATCAGAATGTTAAATGTAAAACAAATTTTCAAGACCAGAAATGGACGTTTCAATTTTATGAACATTATAATCTCATATTATCGACTTTTATCGTATAAAAATCAATAAACATGCAATACATAAGTAAAAATCACGAAATTTTACATACAATATGTAAGAAACGCATGTGAGATCATATTAAAATTTCATTGCCAGAATCAACATGCAACTTTTTTTAGTTAACTTTTAACTCATAAAATGCATGTTAACTCGGTTTAAACGCCAAAAATCAAAATAAATAGCAAATTAATCCCTAAAATCACGAAATTTGACCATAAACATTTTGAGGTCAGTAGGTATACATGCACCAAAAATTTTAGTCAGAATCGTATTTTAACTCAAAATCTTTGATTTATTAGTTATCTTATAACTTTAACAAAAATGTCCAAAATGAACATGCATGCTACAAGCTAGCTCTGATACCAATTGAAAGTCCATAGACCTTAATTAGACTACTCTAATTATTTACTAAATTACTTATTAATTTAGTTTATAATGATCTATGTAACATGCATGCAAATGTAAAGACATTTATATAAAAGAAGAAATTTCCTCACATTGATATGGAAATTATATGGGCACAACAAGAACTCCTTCTTGTTGTTCTTGAGCTATAAATATGGATGAAACACAAAACTATCTCCCCATTGAAGAAGATATCTCTAAGTTGCCACCAAGATTAACCCAACCAAAATAATATACTCTTATTATAACTAGATAATAAGATAGTATATTAATTTATACTAATACTAGACTATATTACTACACTAGTAATACTTAGTAAATATTAGTATATGAGAGTTTTAGAGAGAAGTTTAGTTTTGAGAGATGTATGGAAAATAAGAATGAACTTGTGTAAGGAATGAACAACAATTGTTCTCCTTTTAAAGCCAAGAGGGCCGGTTTCATCATCACAAAAAGGTGATGTTTTCTTCTTATTTTATTGCCATGTAAGGTGGTAATGTGTTGTAGTGAATAAAATGATATCATGTTTGCTATTCATGTCATAAGCATATGTTGCTTATGAGTATAAATAAGAACAACCACCATCACCATTTGACTTCACCACAACCGGCCATGTGAGCCTCAATTGGATCCATTTTGATTTTGATATTTGTCTCACAAATACTTATTGATCATATGGTTAATTATCTTGTATAATTAAGTGTTAATTTGATCATATAACAATTATATGACACAAATAAATGAATAATATATACTTAACATTTTAAGTAGTATTCTACCATTATATCAATATATAATGGGTCCCACAATGCTTAGTTAATTTATTTTACAACTCCTTGTAAATATAATTAACTAATTACCTCTAGCTCAAAACCTCAACTAATTTAGTAATTTAACGATTAATTACTAAGTTAAATCTTATTTAATCGTATTAAATAAGATATAAATTTATTAGTCAATTATCGCATAATTGAAAAATAAACTTAATCGAATTTGAGTTCTTAAATCAATTTCTAACAATTAACTCTCGTACATATCGAATATATGTAATGTACTAATTAACTGTATCGTATACAAATAATT
Source organism: Heliosperma pusillum (assembly GCA_022085475.1). Taxonomy (NCBI): domain Eukaryota; kingdom Viridiplantae; phylum Streptophyta; class Magnoliopsida; order Caryophyllales; family Caryophyllaceae; genus Heliosperma; species Heliosperma pusillum. The sequence goes on along the minus strand of JAIUZE010012733.1, from coordinate 35,548 downwards.
AGTTACTATTTGGATTTCATCCTTTAGGTGTGACCGAAAGGGATCAGTTGATCACCGCCGGCATACGACAATAACGTCAAACTCTAGTCAGCCAACCGTTATTGATTTACGTTAATCAACTGACTAATCATATATATAGTCAATAAATATCCCAATTATATTCCATAATAAGATTTATTATGTGGCGCACTATTGTGGAGGACACCTACTCCAACACCAGATGGATCAAGGACTTACGAAGGTCCATAATGCATTTAAACAAGATCTCAAAAGGGATTTTCCATCTGAGAATAGGTGTTGACATTTTGTTTATAAGGTAGGTAGCTGTCAAGATACACTCTCCCCAAAACTTTATGGGCAAATAAGCATTTAATCTCAAGGACCTTGCAGTTTCAACAAGGTGCCTGTGTTTTCTTTTGAACTTACCATTTTGTTGAGGTCGCCTAACAACACTCTTTTGATGCAAAATGTCATTATCTCTATTCATTGTCCCACAAGTATATTGTACAAACTCAGTGCCATGATCATTTCTGACTGTCTTAACATGTGTGCCAACGGAGTATGTACCATATTCAGAAAAAATCTCAATAAGCCAAGAACTTGATACTTATTTTGTAACAAATAAGTCCAAGTGCATCTGGAACAGTCATCCACAATAGTTAAGAAAAAATGTGCTCCATTAATACTACGAACTTTATAAGGACCCCAAAAGATCTAAAGGAATGAGATCAATGTAATTAGATGCATGAGAAAAGCTTGTATTAAAAGGAAGTCCATGATGTTTTGACAATATACAAGTTTCACAAAAAAAATCCCTAGAGCCAGTTACATTGACTCCTGGAACGTGATTAATTTTCTCTAAAATATAGTGACCAAGTCTATCATGGAAAAGCTGGAGAGTAGCCTCATTAGACACAAACTTCTGTACTACATTACAACCTTTATTGTAGTAAGATGGATAATTTCTAAAGGAAATTTCATTCTGATTGTGTAATCTATACAATTCTTCAATCTTCTCTGCCTTCGCCCAAATCACCTTACAGGAAAGGTCATGAAAGAAGCAAAGGGTTTTAGTAAAATGAACAAGTAAACGGGATTTCTTAAGGAATTTCCCAACAGATAATAAATTCTGTTTAAAATCAGGAACAATTGAAACAGGTTGTAAGAAAATATGGTCATTTATTCTCATTGTACCTGCTTTATGAACAGTCTTTAGTGTGCCATCAGGTAGGGCTATAAAGATAGGTTTAACTAGTCTATGCAAACTTTCTAATAGATGTTCATATGGAGTCATTTGAACCTGTGTCCACAATCCAACTGTCCATACTGAAAGAATTATTAACAACAAAGACATGCGATTAAACTATTATACATGCGAAGTTTACAACAAATGTGGTTGATTATCATTAAAGGATTTCATAAGCCTTTGATAAACAGAATCAGCTATGCCTTCAAGCACACGGTCATCAAAATGTCCCGACTCAACATTTTGAGATATGCCAGGAAATGATGCAACAAGTGGCACATCTTCAAAGTCCAGGGAAGAATCGTCTGTAGCAGAAGTGCTAGACATACTAGCAGCATTGCATTGTTGGCTAATCGTCTGTAAACATTTCTGCCACTTGAAAAACGAACATCAACAGGTCTTGAATTGTATCCACCCCTTCTTCCCCTATTATGTCCTCCATTTTGATGCCCTCTAAGATCATATGAGAATCCCACAGAATGTCCTTTCTTGCCACAATGAGAACAAACCATGAGCTTGTTCCAATTCTCAATAAGGTGTCCATCAGCCTTACAATAAGAACAAGTTTTAACCTCAGTATCCTGCTCAACCTTTTGCCTTTTGCCAATGAGATGGCCTGCCACCAAGATGCCTAGAACTTGCATAAGTGTAGATACCTCGTTTCTACATCTTCCGCTAACCACCCAGTGATGATTGGGCCGCATGTTTGATACGCGGAACGATTTATGACAATTCGTAAGTTTATCGTAAAGGGATAGCTCAAACACTTATGTCTACCCCTTGGTCGTCATCTACGCACATGTACGATCGTTTTGACAAGTAATTAGACTTCATTTGGAGTCCGGGTCGAAAACCGCTTCATTTTCTCGTAACTGTTTTAAAACTCCAAGTCGGAACGCGTTGAATATTCTGAGTATTTTATTGATATTTTAAAATTTTATCATTTTTAATAATATATTATCTCGTATATTTTCAAATAGAAGTGTAGATCAAACACAATTCCGTAATAGAAACGTGGGAATCTTCCTTCCGCAGAAGGAAACCTTCGGGGAAATGACGCAGCATGTGCTGTGCCTCTTCCAAGGATCGCAGTCCTGCTGCGCCTCTTTCCCAGCCTGTTTTTTCCGTTTTCAGATAAGTTTGAGTTGTTCTTGAACTCTTCGTATTTTTATGCTATAAAAGGAGAGCTCCGTTTTCACTTTTAAGGCACGCGAGTGTTCTGCCCCTTCTCTTCTCTCTTTGAACTCTAGACCTTGCTCGAAGCTATCGACATCTACCTGCTTGATCAATCGACAACGTAAGCTTAGATCCTTTTGGGTACCCGTCATGTTTGCATTGACCGACACAATTTGACCACTACAAATTAATTAATCAACTTAATCAATTCTAGTACTTTTACAAGGGCACTTTCTGCATACATTCGAGTCGAGCTATCGCTAAAACGTTAACTTAGTTAATCTCGTTTCGTCAACATGTAAGTCTGAGGGTGTAAATCCCGTCTTTTTACTTTGTGTTATTTATTTTCATTCAATTCATGTAAGATTCACGTCAGAAATAGATTCAAAATCGATTCTAATCAAAACCTTTTTTTATATAATATTTTTAATAATCATCAGACGTCAAGAAGAAACGCAGAAGCATCCGCGCCTCTTCGAAGAGTCGCAGCACCTGCTGCGCCTCTTCTAGAGGTTGCCTGCTCCTGCTCTTCTTCTTCTTCTTGCTTTGGTTTCTGCGTCTTTGTTTTCCTTTTCTTATTTTCTTTTTTCTTCGTACATAAATCATATTTAATCTGTTATAAACCGTTTTGTTCTTGGCTTAGATCCCTAATAACTCAATATTAGTGGGTTTTCGTCTTTAAGTCAAATTCTGGGTTTTAGAGGTTCAATTCGTTCATATCAAATCTATGAATTCGTTATTGATACAAGTTATATAGTAATTAACATGTTAAATCACTTTCACTTGAGACGTAGATCAATGATTAATCGTAAATATACAAAACAACATTAACTGCTTCGGATTCTGACTTCACGATCAAAGTTAAACTCAAGAACATACGCACCAAGTGCTGCGCCTTTTCCAGAGGACACACCAAGTGCTGCGCCGCTTCTAGAGAACGCAGCTGTGGCTGCGCCTGTTCTGGGTTGAGTTCTGTCCTTAAACTTCTGTTTTTCGCCTTCACGTAGCTTTAATTACGTAATTAATTTACTATTAGTCGTATTATTGCCCTAATCTGTTTTCAAACCTTTTCCTTTTTGTTCATATCTCTGTTTTGAGTGTGTATATCACGTAACCCGTTGTAATCTTATTTAGTCATTGTAATTGTATGATTTCTTTGCCTTTCGTATGTAATTAATTGTAAATTCCCAATTTGACATGATTGAGTACGAATTACATGTTCACCGACATAGTCTAATTCACATGGTAGGATTAAAACGTTGGATGTTGTATTGCATGCATACAATCGATAACATATCAAATACGAACGATTTACTTAATCATCAGTAGAGGCCGCTATCGAGGCGGCGGAATTAGGTGTTCGATTAAAGAGCTTCCTAATACGTAGCCTCACTCCTTACTCCAGATCCCCATGAGCATCCGCATTCATTGGCATCCACGAGAGTTATTCTAGGCATAGAATGCTAAGGGTAACGAGTTCTTAGTGTCTATGTCATTACTTTGTGTCTTGACTTGGCAGAAAGTATTTGAACGGTTCCCCCAATATTCTACAAAATTTGACGGCGACTCTACAAATGCGTATTTCTTTGCTTGTTCCATCCGTGGTTCCGCTGTGTACCACAGTTTGGCAACTGGGGAATCATACACTTACGTGTTACCAAGTATGAAACTTGAACAAGGTTAAGGAATAGTTTGTACAAGACAGTTGTCAATTTTCATTACTCGACCTTCTTAGGTCATTATGTTCAGCCTTCCTAGGCTCAACCTAACCCGTTTCGACCAATCGTCCTGTCCAGACGGTACAAATTATTATCTGGGCCTAAGAATGGATAGGGATTGACGTCAAACATACCGCGATACATACGCATGTTAGTATCAAGAGCTTTCACTACTCGTGGAATTGGACTAGGAACCGACCTTATTCATGTTTGGCGCGGACCTCTTCACAGACCTGGGTTTGATTGCTTGGTATAGCAACCCACCCTTTACACCAAAACCTTTTAAAGCATTGAACATACCGTTATAATGCCTGTATAAATGTGTATAGCCTCTACGTGATCATCATTTTGTAAAAAAAAAACGATGACGAAACTTCAAAACAAAATCCTTTTCAAAACTGTAAAGCATTTTAAAAGGTGGCTTAAAGTAGCGCAAAATGAGTCAAAACTCTGTCCAAATATTCATTCAAAATTCATCTTCAAGTCATCACTCCTACAACCACACTACGGTTGCGTAGGACAAACATTTCAAATCTTAACATTTTCAAAACTCACTTAGCACAGTGGCACACACCCACTTCACAAATAAAATCATTTTTCCACTTCGAGTATACACGCCTACAACCACACTACGGTTGTCTAGGATAAACATTTCAAAAACAGTTATTTTGAAAACTCACTTAAACACAGTGGCACACTCCCACTTCACAAGTCGAGTCCTTTTGAGTAAGTGTGCTAGAATGGTCGATCGTGTTTTGATTTGTCTTCGGTCTCTTACCTCAGTTTCCAAGATGCCGGGAACTAGTCAAGCAAGTGTTCATCAACCCAAGAAAAATGGTAATGTTCTAGTCCTAGCTGCGCTCATCCGTCTCCAAACAAGTCAAGACCAAGCTTATGCTCGCCTCAATCCCATTGAAGCCCGAATTGTTGCTGTAGAAACTAGGCTTCCTCCTGCAGACATTTTTGATCCTAGTGTGCATGAGAACATTCCATTCATTATGGGACAACTAGAAGACAATTCCCCACCAGTTCTTACTTAAGCGGAAAATCGACTCCAATACTATATGTGACAAGCCTCGCGATAGCTGAAATAAAACATAACAAGCATGCAATTATATAGCGGAAAATACGAAGTTTTTGAAACTTTTTACATGCCAAGAGGAAAACTACGAGGAGTGTCAAATAAACACAAACTAAGGTAAAAATTACTACAAGGAGACATAGTCTCTCAAAACGTAGTCAAAGCATAAATAAAATCTAGCAAACTAGCTAAGAACGTCAAGGGGTGAATCGTCAAAGGCCAACGCCCACTAGCTCACACACGAACCCAAATGTAACACCCGCAAATGTACCCTATTTTTATAGTAAAAATATTTTACGGATACTTTTCAGCGAAATTTAGTTTTAATTTAGAATTTGATTTCCCGAGTCGAATTTAGAATTTCCGAGTTCGTATTTGGATTTTTCGCGAGATTTCAGGTGAATTCCGTCTTAAGCCGTCTTTGACTTTTTCTTGACTTTTTCACTTACACATCTCATACTCCATTTAACCTATTTCACTCTCACACAACTCAAACTTTCTTCCTCACTAAGAAATCAACCAAAACCGTGCCTCCATTTTGATCCAAGCTTAGAATCGTCATAACTCTTTCAATTGTCGCTCAAATTCACGTAAGTTCGTCTTATTCTTCCCCTCTTATCTTCCTCTATCCGTATTGATAATAAAATTACCGTCTTTCTCGCTTTTCAAACTTTCCGTCTTTCTCAAGGTGAAGTAAATTCATCTTTATTTAACTATTTGTAGGTGGTGACCTTCAAGATCCCGACAAAGACTACTTCTTGATTGAAGAGGACCTTGACGCGGAGTAAAGACGCATAAAGGTAACGGTGAAGGGTTACTCGATATCATTTACGTGTTTTACATGCTTTCTATGTTAGAATTCGTATTTAGAATACGATTAGTAAGCTTAGGAGTTGTATTATTGATAATGATGGATGTTAGTTGATGATTTTTGATGATGATTATTGATTATTGATAGTTAATGGAAGTAGATTTTGAGAATTGAAAATGATAGAACTTGCTAAGAAGCTCACGGATGGACTGGGGTTCCCAGCCGGGTGACCGGCCGCCGGTCTGCCCACCGGCTGGGAACACATCAGTAGGAAAACTTGCTTTTTGTGTGTAGTGGTGTTCCTGGCCGGGTGCCCGGCCGCCGGCCTCCTAACCGGCCTGGAACACGCTGCATTTTTGATGAGATTTTGTGTTATGTTTGAGGCGCAAGCCGGGGTACCGGCCGCCGGTCCTCTGACCGGCCGGCAACACGGCTGAGTATATTTCCTTATACTTTCTAAACTCGTAATTTATAATAGTTCGCATGATTCGTTTTTCATATAATTTTACGTAGTGACTTATAATATTAATGATTTGAATATATGATATTTCATTCGCTTGTATCGCATGTTTTGTGACGGTTTTTGGTATGTCCCACTTTGAGTCGGTTTTTGTAAATGTTACGGTTTGAGCACTATTTTGTTATGTGCTTTGTACTCTCATTCCCTTGGCTACCTCCACGTTCGTAAGGCTGGAATGTCGGAACGGGGAGGTATCCTACTGCTTAAATGCATGTGTTCGTGGGCATACGACGACGTTGTTGGGAGTTGAACGCATTGCGTTGATCGACCCGGCCGTCAAATGTTGTGTACTTGCGAGGTGGTGTTATTTGCATGTAGCGTACCGCTTGGTATGAGGCTTGAGCTCTTTTCCGCCTCTTTCGTGAATTATTCTACCGAATTTGGGGTACTCGGCGTCATTTGATTGACCGAGTCTTGGATGCGAAACGTTTATCGCATGTCGAACTGGAAAATGCGATTCCCGGATTCTGGCCAGATTTAGACTAGGACCGTATTATTATCGGCGTCCTACCGGAGGAAATTAGTCCACATATACGAAATGTGATCGTGTATGCGTTCAGGGAAATGTTTATCTCGTGGATGCCTGTTAATCATACTTGCCATGTACACGGTGCTAGTGCGTTTCATTTACCGTGAGAGATGTCGTCATTGTGTCGTTATGTTTGGATGAATGATTATATGATTGATCATTGGATGACTTGGCATGGTTTGGTTGTCGAGTCTCAATCTTATCAAACTTATACCGCTAACGGTGAGATGCAAGCCCTAGTGAGCGTATTCGGTTGCCTAAGAGTGTTTTTCCCGAGTCTTTGTATAAAATGATGGATTCGGATTTGTATTCCATATGCTCTTATCCTTATATATTGAATTGCCTATCTATCCTTATCGTATTTCACATGTATATCTATATACGCATGCTTCTACTTTTGTTTTTCGGTTTATGTACGTTTAATGTGATATGGCTGGGAGAACCCGGAGTTACTCCCCACTGACTGTGGCGTTCATGTTTTTCATGGATGAACAGGTTGCTTGATTGGATGGCTTTTTGCTTGATATTTTGGGTTCGGGTGTGAGCTAGCGGGCGTTGTCCCTGGATTGAAACACCTCTAGACGATTTTAGCTAGTTTGCTAAACACTTTGACATTTATAATATTTTGAGAGACTTCATCTCTTTGTTGTATTTCATACTTTAGTTTGTAATATTTGACACTCCTCGTATATTTCTTCTTGCATGTATAAAAGTTTTTAAAAGCTTCATATTTCCGCTATATAATTCACATGCTTGTATGTTTTATATTTCCGCATTCGCGAGGGTTGTCACAGTTGGTATCAGAGCTTTATCGCTCCCGACGCACACACGTGAACCCTAAACTTAAACTACTTGACCTTGAAATAATAATTGAGAGATGGGTAGAAGTTAAGGACTTTACTTGGTAGTCTATTTGTTTATGCTAATTGATAGGAGTAACTTAATTTGTTTTTGTTTCTTATGAAGATGGTTAGACCACAAATGGTAGAGAATGTCGTGTTGGAAGCTCTTACTCAAGTATTGAAAAATCAGCAAGATGCAGCTTTAGCTCATGCCAACCAGGTTCCCCCTCGAAGGGAAGATAACCATCAAGGTGGCTACGCTTGGGTAGCTGGACAAATAGCTAGGAGTAAAATTGTACCATATGGTGGAGAACCGGACCCTACGGAGCTATCAGATTGGTTCCGTGAGATGGAGAAGCAGTTTGATCTATACCAAGCCCGCGAAGAGGACAAGATGAGGATCGCAAAGCACTTCCTTGTGAGGGAAGCTGATAATTGGTGGGCTATCACTAGTGCCACTGCTACTCTCGAAGATGACTTCAACTAGTGCCACCATGGCACAGTCCATCGGATCAAAGGGCCACCTTCACCTTTCAGTTTATTTTCCCAATTGTTGGAAATTATGGAGAAGTCTACCATGTAGAGACTAGTCCTCATGGTAATGGATCAAGCACAATACCCGCGCACATCAACTGGGGGCTCAATCAATCGCAAGCGCTCCATTAACCATATATAGAGAATGCAATCAAGAGTGTCAAAAAAAAAAAAGAAAAAAAAAAAAAGACATAAAAAAGAACAAAAGAAGAAAGCACATATTCTTAATTGCAAGATGACAAGACTCCCCAGATATGGAAGCTCGCAGTTCGCCTTTCTATTATCTAGGCCAAGAATGATCTCTTTGTGGGAAAATATCCGTATATTTCTCCTCTAAATTTCAGGATTATAACAAAATTATAAGATACGAAATAACGAGTCATATATGAAAATAACAATATTAATAAGAAATAAAAATCAACCTTTGGTTCTTGCAAATTGGCCTAAGAACAATATCAAAGGTATGATATCTCTTACTAGTTGCACCCTAAATGCTCCTTGATATGCCTTAATCGTGCTAGACCGATTATACCAAAATTACCGCTAATTTTTATGTGAGGTTTGATGATAGATCTAGAGAGAAAAATGAGAAAAATCACCCTAGTGAATGTGTTTGTGCCGTCACACCTATTTCAAAACCCTAGGTATTTTTCTTTTTATTCTCTCCTAATCATACTAGCTAGGTTTTCCTAAAATAAGAAATTGCAATTAGGATCATATCCAAACCCATTTGGACCGAGTAGATATATCCATTTATTGCTTCATATTTTTCGGTCACACCTAGTAAATAACATCCATTGTATTATTATAATTATCGTCACTAATATCGTCATCTTATTAATAAGTCCACTCAACCTTTTGCAGTCGATTTATTAGTACATGTCTGACAATAATTACAATAATTATTACGAGTAATACATTTGCTTAATTAAATATAACGGTTTATATTTAATCACGAATTAACTGATTAGTTCGTTTAAGCTAAAATTATTTACATTAATTAAATATAACAGTTTATATTCAATTTACGAATTAACAGTTTAATCCGTCTATCATCATCACTTTTGACTAACCTTTTAGTCAAATACATCGACTAACCTTTTAGTCGTATAAGGCATCAATATGACTATATTATTCATATAATCACATCTCTCAGACACATCCTATAGGTGTGACTTATAGGGACCAGTTTATCACCGCCATAATAAAATGACCATAACGTCAAACTTCTAGCGAGCCAACCGTTATTGATAAACGTTAATCAACTGATTATTATACAAAGTATACCCTGTGAACCTACAGAGATTTATTTATGTTATTGCACTAACTGTGGAGGACACTAGCTCCAACAATCTCCCACTTGTCTGTACAAGTGTATGTGCGATAACCGATTCTCATATCCATAATAAATTTCTCCCACTCAATGTAAACCACTTTGCAAAGTCCGTATTCACAAAGGTCGTAGTTTACAAGTGATCAGTATCAAGAGTGGTTTCCTCGACTAGAGAGTAACTTAACTGATAAACGAATCTTTATTCGAGCATGGCCATGCATTTCAGTTACAACTCCTCGAGTGGCCCTGAGAAATAACAAAACCTGATAAAGGTTGGATATTTTCTTCAACTCGAATCTTGCAGATACAAGCGCAGTATGAAATGACCCATTAAAAATCTACTTAGCCTCCTGTTACGGTCGACCATGAGAAAGAAACCAAAGTCACCCAAAAGCTGCCTTAATCTCGAGAGACAGTCGATAGTCAAAAGAATCGACTCTAGGAACACTATGGACGTCCTATCCACGACCTGACACCTAATGTTCTGAAACATTTAGGACTCCATAACGTTGTCACAAAATTTGTCCTGCGAGGTATCATTATAACTCGCATATGTGATCGATCAGACAACTGTTTGACTTATGGCTCGTTGAACCCACCATCAATCGACTTCACAGAATAATTGCCAGAGTTATCAGCTCATGTAGACGATTACGGACCAAAACAAATATAATGTAATTCAGTTCACTTTGTGGTGTTCAATGTTGTCAGTACAACCCACATGAAAAACAAAATATAAAACAATACGATGATTTCATAGATAGTTTTATGAAAAAGATACAGGTGTCTAATCCATATAAAACAACTAATACAACTCAGGAACACGTTTGATTCCCATGGAAATAACGTGCCCTTCATGCTTATCATATCTCAATGGTTTAGTGAGAGGATCCGCGACGTTATCATCCGTAGCAATCTTGTCTATCACTATCTCCCTTTGCTCCACGTAATCTCTGATCATGTGGCCTTCGTTGTAATGCATAGACTTGTTGCTGGGACTTATGATCCTTAGCCTGGAAGATGGCACCACTATTATCACAATAGTGGTGATCGGGTCAATCCGAACTAGACTACAGTTAGTCCCTGTAAGAACTGGCCGCATCCATATAGCTGCCTTCTCAGTGCCCTCTGAAGCGGCATAGTACTCGGACTCAGTCGTAGAATCTGCTATACACTTTGTTTGGAGCTGTCCAGCTGACCGCAGCGCCATTAAGAGTAAAAACGAATCCAGACTGAGATTTCGAGTCATCTCGATCCGTTGGAAGCTAGCATCTGCGTAACCGATTGCGCATAGGGCTCAGTGTCACCTGCATAATTCAATACCCATCCTTATCCTCCGTAGTTACTAATGGGGATCTTCTTAACAGACATCCAGTGTGTTTCACCTGGATTGCCTTGGTACCGACATCGTCATACTCAATGCATATGGCCACCTCTAACTGTGCATATCATGGCATAGATGATCGATCGTATAGCTGATGCATAAGGAACCCGACTCATGCGCTTGACCTCTTCCGACGTCTTTGGTGCCTGAGCTTTACTCAACTGCATCCCAGAGATCATTGGAAGGTTCCCCTTCTTGGAGTTGGTCATGCTGAACCTCTCAAGAATCTTATCTATATAAGACTCCTGACTGAGGGATAACATCCGTCGTGATCTATCTATGTAGATACGGATCCCCAAAATTCTTTGTGCCTCGCCCAGATCTTTCATCTGGAAATGGTTCTTTAACCAAACTTTTACCGAAGTTAAGAGAGGTATGTCATTCCCAATCAAGAGTATGTCGTCAACATACAATATTAGGAAAACAATCTTGCTCCCACTCGACTTGATATATAAGCATGGTTCCTCGACCGATCGAGTAAATCCATTCTCTTTTATCACATGGTCGAAACGATGATTCCAACTCCGAGAAGCCTGCTTAAGTCCATAGATGGAAACGCTGAAGCTTTTGCAGAACTCTTAGGAAGGTTTAAGGATCAATGACCTTCGGTTTTACCATTGTACAAACTTCCCTCCTCCAAATAACCGTTTAAGAAGGCGGGGGGTTTTCAACGTTCAATTTGCCAACTTTATAGCTCATGAAAGGCGTGGGAGGCAATCGCTAGATTATCCGAAATGGAACGCAGCATGATACGGGTGCAAAGATGTCATCATAATGCAATCCGTGCACTTTATGTGAAAACTCCTTTGCCACTAGTCGTGCCTTGTATGTATTTGGGTGGTCCTTCTACAGAATGCTTAGCTTGTAAAGCCATTTGCACTTTGAAGAGGCGAACCTACAGGTTAAGTCAACCAGATCCATACGTCATTCTCACATACATAGAGTCCATCCGGATCGCCATGGCATCAAGCCATAGCTTAGAGTCGGAAAGGGTCAAGCACCTTTATAGGTTAGCGGGTTCGTTACTCTTCAAGGAGTAAAACGAACACTCTCATTCTCCTCGACCATACCAAATGATCTGTCTGGAGGATAGAGTGTCTACGCGCCGACTCCTAGGTTCCAAAAGGAATATTAACCGCAGCTGAATGATGAAGGAAAGTTTTCCTCCAATTGGTTGACGGTTTTGGTTCTTGTATCTCGACAGTTCGAAGGTTCCCTTACTTGTCCTATTCTCGAGAAAAGTCTTTCTCTAAGAACGTCGCACTACCTAGCGCAACAAAAACTCGTGTTCGGTAGGCGTAGTAAAAGTAAGAACACCAAACACCCTTTTGGATAAAACCAATAAAGTATGGTCTTGACCGATCGGGGGCCGAGCTTATCGTCAGGTCTCCACTTGACATAAGCCTCGCAGCCCCAAACCCGAATAAAGGACAAGTTAGGGACCGTTCCCTTCCATAATTCATATGGAGTCTTGTCTACAGCTTTAGACGGACTTCGGTTAAGTATTAGAGCAGCTGACAAAAGAGCGTAACCCCACAATGAATCAGGTACAACCGTGTGACTCATCATGGATCGAACCATATCAAGTAATGTTCGATTTCTCCGTTCGGACACACCATTCAACTGTGGTGTTCCAGGTGGAGTTAACTGTAGTACTACACCACAGTCTTTAAGGTGTCGATCAAACTCCTTCGAAAGATATTCGCCACCACGATCTGAACGTAGTGCTTTAATCTTTCTATCCAGCTGGTTTTCAACCTTATTATGGAATTCCTTGAACTTGTCAAAGGACTCACTTTTATGCTTCATTAAGTAGACATAACCATATCTACTCAAATCGTCCGTGAAAGTGATAAAATATCTATAGCCATCTCTAGCGTTGATTGACATAGGTCCACACACATCAGTATGTATGAGTCCTAATAGGTCAGCAGCGCGCATTCCAACACCTTTGAAGGAAATTCGAGTCATTTTGCCTATGAGACATGATTCACACGTGCCAAAAGATTCATAGTCAAATGGGGAGATAGTCCCATTGTCAATGAGCTTCTTCACGCGTTTTCATTTATGTGTCCCATACGGCAATGCCATAGATAGGTTTGATCTTTGTCACCAACATTTACTTTCTTACTACTCACATGCATTATATCTGTGGTTTGATCTAAAACATAAATCCCATTCATGGAAACTGCTTTACCATAAATCATTTCGTTTAAATAGAAAATACAGCTATTATCCTTTATTACAAACGAAAAACCGTCCTTATCAAGTACGGAAACGGAAATAATGTTTTTAGATAAACTGGGTACATAGTAACAGTTATTCAGAAATAACTCAAATCCACTCGGGAGTTGGATTACATATGTTCCCACTGAAACGGCATCTACTCTTGCTCCATTCCCCACTCGCAGGTCCACATCACCCCTTGCGAGAGTTGTGATGTTTCTTAGGCCCTGCAAATGATTACACATATGAGAACCACAACCAGTATCTAGTACCCAAGTTCCGAAACTTGCATGGTTGATCTCAATCATATGAATAAAAGAAGAAGACATACAAACAGGAGAGACGCGGCCTGCTTTTATGTCCTCTCGGTACACGAGGCAGTTCCTCCTCCAATGCCCAAGCTTGTGGCAATGGTGGCACTCCACGTTACCTTCATCGCTCTTTGTCTTGCCTTGTGAGCTACCGCTAGTCTCACCAGGCCCACTCTTGCCTTGCCCTGGCTTTTTGAATTTCGGCTTCCCTACAGCTAGGTTGGCCTTAGCCTTGCCCTTACCTTTGCCCTTGTTTGCAATCATGAGAACGTCCTGTTTCAGACTCCCACTCAATTTCAGATCACTCTCGGTCTGTACGAGAAGTGAGTGGAGCTGATGAAGACTCTTCTTCATATCATTCATATAGTAATTTGCCCTAAAAAGGGCAAAACCATCGTGAAGTGAATGAAGAACGCGGTCAATGACGATCTTCTCATCGATTTTGCAACCAAGTGCCTCCAGTTTCTCGACATTCTCAATCATTTCAAGAATGTGTGGGCTAACTGCTAAGCCCTTCTGGAGTTTCGCTTCAAAGAAGCGACAGGTATGCTCATAGCTAACGATCCTTGGAGCTTTCGAGAACTCGTTAGAGAGCGTGGTGAAAATCTTATTCGCACCATGGGCAATGAATCGCCTTTGCAAATTTGATTCCATTGAAAAGATGAGTACGTTCTTTATCGCACCCGCCTCCATCATGAAATCACTATAAGCAAGTGATTCATTGGCTCCTGCATTGGGGCCTGGGTTGGGCGGTAGTGGCTCAGTCAAGTACTTGAGCTTACCGTCAGCAATGGCAGCATTCCGTAATGCCGCCTCCCAGTCCGCAAAGTTGGACCCGTTATTCTTCAGTCGCGTTGACTGATTCATATTGTCCATGAAAATCTTAAGCCAGGACTCACGTCCGAGCGTGGCACTTGGCATTGGGTCATCAGTATGGCCAGCCATTTGTTATTAGCAGTTATATCTGTATATAACGAATTCAAAAACTGTGAAAAAGAAAATAAATATGATAAGTATTCATCGTTTTAATTTTGAGTCTAATGAAAAAAACTGTTTAATGCGATGACTCGTGCATTTATACAATTGACCTCCCTCAAGAATTATATAAATGATCCCAAGACTCAATTTCTGTAAATTGATAAGCCAACCTCTTGGCTAATTCTACTTTTAGAATTCCTGGTCGATAAATTTCTGTAAATTCTATCTTTAGTCCATCATAATCACGAGATATTACTCGTACTATAATGTTGAGATAAAAATAGGTCAACACTCACTACTTACCCAACGTAGAAGGGGTCATATTATGACTTCCGACGAAGAAGGGGTTCATAGTAGTTTTCCCTATAAAGACTAGTCTCAATTTTATTTATAGGGGAAGGTCCCAGCATCTTAACTTTAATTCATTTTAAGTGAACGAATGTCTAGCAACTCGAGAATGATTTAAACTAAGGTGATGGCCCTAAAAGCGAGTGACATCTGTATGTCCATGATTAAAATATTCAAACAGTATGAATCATTTTTCATGAATTTTTAGGTGGTTTGGTTTAGGCGGAATATGATGCAAGTATCTATCATGTGAATAAAGCAACGAGAATGGAAAAATAAAACGCAAAATAAAACACCTAGTGTGGCCTAACTACCAAAATGAACAAAATACAAGTTGGAATCCACCCTTGGACCCGAGAAGCTTGTCTTGATGTTCCATCTTTGTCCATATAGCGGGAGTGAGCCATCCGATCTCCATCTTAAATCTTCTCAAAATACATTTTAAAAATTACAAATGTAAACCTATTTACATTCTAATTTAAAATGATTCCAAAAATTAAAATTACAAAGGGGAGATACGAGATCTCAAAATACAACCAAGACTATGTTTCCATCATTACGAAAACATAACGAGATCTCAAAATACAACCAAGACTATGTTTCCATCATTACGAAAACATAATCTACTAAGGCCACACTAGTAAATTACAACTGATTGTACAAAATGCGTAAAATTAAACCATTCAAACAACATTCAACATAATAAAAGCATCAACTAAAATTAATCATACAAAACATAATGCATAAATTATGTTGATTAATTATCCAAACCACCATTAAATCATGTGACAATTCCGTAATTCATCACGAGATTTCAATCAAAATCCAATGAAATTCATAACCAATATGAATTACATTAATATTATTTTAAACCTTTTTAAAATAACATGGTATCAAAAATTTGTGAACTTTTTCACAAAAACAATCATATATTATCTTTATAATGTACAAAACAAAAATTGGTATATAAAATAAAATGAATTTTTTTTTTTTAAATTAATACTGTTCACGTATGAACAGTAGCAGGTACCAATTTGTTTTTTTTTTTCTAGGTTTATAAAAAAAAACCCGAAATCACCTTCTTGTTTTTTTTCTATTAAAAAAAAATTGCAGCTGCTGCCAATTTAAAAAAAACAGAATTTTTATTTTTATTTTGTGAACAGTACATGAACAGTACACGGCAGAAAAAAAAAATAATCAAATTAAACGGTTTTAATTCGATCATGCTTACATTAACTAGATCGGTACAAACAAACAATATCTAATCGATATTAAACATTGATACAAAATAGATGATTCAAATTAACCTTTTAACATGAATATCTAGATCATTTTATACCGAAAATATAAAGCAAAAGGATGTTCATTAACATTCATATCAAATTCCATTTACGTTTTAATTCAATCATTATTTAATCAAAACATCTACAAATTCATATATTATTATCTCAACCTTTTAAAATAACAATATTTGAATCAAAATGGAACACCCAAAAAAAAAAAAACACACAGCATATAAAATTTTTGCCGAATGAAAATTTTTTTTTAAAAAAAAATTATACAAATTCAAAATTTACGAAAATCATATAAACAATTTCATAGCCCTAAGGCTCTGATACCACTTGTGGGAAAATATCCGTATACTTCCCTTTAAATCATTCAGGATTATAATGAAATTATGATTATATGATTAATAGTCATAAACGAAAATGCATAATAAGCGAGAGATTAGAAATAACCTTTAGTCCTTGCTTTAATGGCCTAAGAACAATATCAAAATGATGATATCTCCTAATCGTAGCACCCAAGATAGAATGAGAAATGCCCTTGAATTTGCTAGAATGTTTTGTGAAAAGTTACTGTTAACTTTTTTAATTTTGTGATGTCTATGATGGAGGCACAAGAGAGAAATCAATTAGGGTTAGAAATCAAAATCTCAATTTTTCCTCTTACCCCTTCCTTCTCACGGCACAATTAGGGTTATATGGGGAGATATTTTCTCCTCTAATTAACCACTAATGGACCGAAAATTCCAGAGTGAATCTGGACTTTATTTCGGTTAAATTCGCTTTAATATATAATGTGTATTATTATTATAAATGTCATTTGTGTTGTCATGTATTAATATGTCCATACAACATTTTGTAGTCGATACATTAATACCGGTCCGACAACATCTAATATGACAATCGTATAATATATACGTTAATTATAATTATCCGTATAATTATAATTTGCTAATTCAATATAACATTTTATATTCAATTACGAATTAACATTTTAATTCGCATAAGCTTACATTATATATATGCTAATTAAATACAACAGTTTATATTTAATTACGAATTACTTTTAATTCGTCTCAGCTTATATTATTTAATCGTTATTAAATAATCGTCTCATCATCACATTCACTAACCTTTTAGTCAAATACACTGACTAACCTTTTAGTCATATAATAGGGCATCAATATGATTATTTTCTCAAATAATCACATCTCTCAAACACATCCTCTAGATGTGACTTTTAGGGACCAGTTGATCATCACCGCCATCTGTATGACAATAACGTCAAACTTATCTAGCAAGCCAACCGTTATTGATGAATGTTAATCAACTGATTATAATATAAAGTATACCCTGTGAACTAACTGTGGAGGACACTAGCTCCAACATTGCTTGCCAAATATGGCGTGTATCACAGACGAGGATTAGCCTACCACCCTCAGACCAGCGGTCAAGTAGAAGTCTCAAATAGAGAGTTGAAAACGATTCTTCAGAAAGTAGTCTCGAAATCTAGAACTGACTGGAGTAATAAGCTCGATGACACCTTATGGGCTTATCGCACAACTTTCAAAACCCCGATTGGAACATCTCCTTATCGGTTGGTTTATGGAAAGGCCTGTCATCTTCCTGTCGAGTTAGAGTATAAAGCTTACTGGGCTACCAAAGAACTCAACTTAGACACTAAGCTTAGCGCTGATAGACAACTTTTGCAACTCAATGAGCTAGAAGAATTTCGTTTGCAAGCTTATGAGAATTCTAGAATCTATAAAGAGAAAACGAAGCGTTGGCACGACAAGAGGATAATAAAGAAAGAATTTAATGTCGGTGACCAAGTACTTCTTTTCAACTCCTGTTTGAAAATCTTTCCGGGAAAACTTCGATCACGATGGTCTGGACCATTCACTGTCACATATGTTAGCAAGTACGGCTATGTGGAACTAATGACTAGCAATGGTGAGAAATTCAAAGTCAATGGACACAGACTGAAACTCTATTATAGCAATTCTATCATTGGATGCTTAGATATTGTCTATACGGAACGTCCATCCCTAACCCAATGATTTCATAGAAGAATTCGTCGAGCAGGACGTTAAGCAAGCGCTTCTCGGAAGGCAACCCGTGTTTTCCGTTTTTGCATTTTTATTTTTGCTTTTTCCCTTTTTACATTATTTTGTTAGATTTCTTTGCAGATGAAAGAGTTTTTGAAGAATCTCTGAAGACCTTCCTTGTCAAGTCTAAAAGACTAGCTTGGGGGAGTCCGCGCTGACTCGTAACCTTCATTCTTCTTTCATTTTTCCTTTCTTCCCATTAAGCATCTCATTGCATATTTAGTCTTTGTGCTCACATTGAGGACAATGTGATGTTTAGCTTGGGGGAGGGATTGCATTTTCCCTTTTTTGCATTTTACTTGATTATTTTTCAAATTTTGAATAAAAGAAAGAGAAGATTTTAAAGAGAGAAATTTAAAGATTTTTGAACACAATTGAATGCTTTTCACGCTTTGCTTGCTTGTTTACTATGCTATCATGTTACATTTTCCCAAACTTAGAGCTTTCAAACCATAATGATTCAATATTCATTGAATTGTGCATACATGGGGAAGTCTTGTACACAGTAGGCATGGGATGAATCTATAGATGAGTACGCTTGATCTTGACATTTGGCAAGTTACATATATTGTAAGATAGAACCTCCTTAGACTGGTACATCCATACCCAGTCTCATTTAGGGGTGTGTAGTTCTCCTTGTGATGTGTGTCATGTCAAAACGAATAAGTATGGTTCTCATTTCATTTCTATAAGCATTGCATTCATGATTCACTATGATTTGAAGCCTTTTTCACTTTAATTTGCCACTCAAAATTAGCTCCTTCATACAAATGCTTCACAAAAATAATAGCTACAAATAAAAACTGCCTACCTTTTGAGCTAGTAGCTAGACTATGGTGTATGGGTGCTCTTTTGAGAAGATTTGTTCTTATCTGTCAAAGTGAATTTGGAAGAACGAAAAATTGTTCAAAAAGTGATGTTATGTTCAAAAGAAAAAAAAAAGAAGAAAAAAAGAAAAAGAAAGAAAAGAAATAAGAGAAAAAGTTATGAGTATCTCCTCAAAATGTCAAATCAATAGAAGGAGTTTACCCCTGTGTTTCGTGTGTAATAAGCCAATCCGTTACTTCTGGCTTCGTTTTTTCGTCTTTTGGGAATTCATCGGAAGTTTGGATTGAGTATTCATTTATCATTGGTCAGTTGCTAGCTCATTCTAACCTTCACATGACCATAACTATTTGTCCACCTTTCACCCATTTCCCAAAGCCTTCTCTTATTTTTCGGCTTCTTTTCTATGTGCATTGTGATCTTTGACTTGTGTTTTGAATTGTTTACCATATTAGACTGCGGACACATTTTCATAAGTCGTAGATAGGTGAGTGTCTCAAAAACATTTACACATAAAGAAATCACCTTTTACATACATGAGTGTTCGAGTGTGCCGTGAGAGTCCATTTGTCAAAAGATCATGCAAGAGCCGAAAGTCTGTAGTGAAATTCTTTGTGCTACGCCGTTAAGTAAATCTCAGTCATGTTTATGTATCATTTTTGCCCACGTTGTTTTGGGTTATGATTCATTATGTTTTCAAAGTTTTACATTGAGATTTGTTTCTTGATGGTGTAATAGCCAATGCTTGCAACCCTTGTCCTGGTATTGATTGTTATGTTTGCTTGAGGACAAGCAAAGGTTTAGCTTGGGGGAGTTTGATAAGTGAATATTTGTATGATTTTAACCCCCACTTTAGCTCGGTTTTGTATGTGATTTGTGCTTTGTTAAGCCATTTTATGAGCTAATATCGTCTTCTAGGCGAATTCATGTGTTCTAACCTGTTTTGTAGGGAAAGTGACGTTTCTACGCCCTTTTTCTATATTTCCGAGCATTTGCCTAGAACCCGACGATTCGAAGAAGCAAGCTTGACCAAGTCAAAAGGCATTTCGAGAAGGTTCACTAATTCAAAAGAGAGAAGAAGCAAAGACAGTTTCGTAGTTGTCGGAAGATCAATCAATTAGGCGGAAGAATTCATCGCTTTACATCAAACCCTATCAACAAACCCGATTGAAGAGGTCAAGGGGGATGATGGAAGTCAAGTCAAAGCAAAGGAAGATGAAACGTTAGTCAAGAGCTTCTAGATGTCAACTTACTCGATCGGGTATCCCTGCTGATTCGAGAAGACGGCTTCAACTTCCTATTTTTGTCCTATGTGTTTAATGCCCGACCTCTTCTCATATGATCTCATACAATCCATCACAACAATCTTCTTTACAAATCTTCTTTAGAATACTCTTTTCTTTTCTCTTTAGTTTAGTCTTTCTAGTTTAGATCATTTCATTCTTTTGTCTTTTGTTCTTAGTTTATTTCTGTCCATTTCATATCAAAACATTAGCTTAGATCAACAAGAATTTCAATATTTGTAATCTACTTTGTTGGGTTCAAGAGTTCTAATTCAAGGTACGATTATTTTATGCAAGGGATTTCTATTATCGTTATCACTTTCGTTGTTGATCGTCACCTAGGTATTCCTAATTTATCCTTTGTTTATTATCCTTTATTTTTTTCCATTTGATTGTTATTTTCTATTCATATCATTTAGATTCATTTTCATGTTGTTATAATCGTCATTTCATTTCTTAGATTGTCAAATAGCGTCGTTATTATCGCCTTATAAAGAGTCTAAATTATTGTCACAAATCAACTAAATATGTCTATCCTAGTTTTCATTGTTAATATCATCTTAGACATAAACATTATCATGAGTGAGTAGTCACCTTTCTAGGGTGTAGGGTAGCCATGTTGGATTGATTAAAAGATGAAAATTGGATAAAAGAAATTGTGCCTTTAAAACATTGTGTCTATGCATGTTTGGACTTTAACGATAGTTGACGATTCCTGATCAAAATCATTGACTAGTATGGAATTCTTTTCCAAGGTAGACATACAAGAATTGAATAGACAAAGCATGACATGGTGGATTAAGACCTAGTAAATCGCCTAAAAGCCTGCTAGACCATCTGATCTATGATTGTAATGAACATGATGCGTGTATTTTATATAGACCTTTTAGGCCATATTTGCACGCATTTCCATGGTCATTTAGTAGTGTTACACTACAAATATCCTCCGAATAGTCTACTTTGGTTTGTTTTGTAATATTTGCATATGTGAACAAGAATGACGGAAAATTAGCCATTTTGTAGCTCCTCAAGCATGCATAAGTGAGTCGGAAAGGAATCTTCGTATCTCGGAATGCGTGAAGCCGTGTTAAAGGAACGGAAGAATGAAATCCATGAGCAAAACTCTCGTTCGAGTATAAAAGCCTTCGATCGACCACCTCTTTGATTAGAAGACCTCGATCGAGTAACCAATCCACTCGATCGAGCTGCTGGATTTAGGCATTTACTCGATCGAGCACTGCTGCCACTCGATCGAGTGGTTTGGACAACAATTTCTACTCGATCGAGTGGTTTTATATTGATGAGCTTCGTGAAATAGTGTGGACGCCTTGTATTTTGTTATTGTACTTAAGGGTGAAACTAGGTAACAATAGAATTATCTCTCCTGACTCTAGACTGGAGACTAGACAGCAACTTTAGACCCTAGACTTTACTTTTGACTGTTAATTTTTGGATCCGAATTGGAGGGCTTCCTCTGACTTTCTTCTTCTTTCCAATTCGGTATTATTGTTCTTGAATTCAATTAATATTTTCTCTATGTCTCTTTATTTCTTATTTATTGTTGTTGTTCTTCTTCCTATTATGCGTAGCTAATTCCTTTGCTAGGATTTAGGGGAACCGTGGCTTAGGTAAGATGAGTTGATTAGTAGTCTTTAGATTAGGTTTGGAAGCAATCTTCACGTTTAATAGCTTTTAATTGTTTGAGTCGACGCATTCAATTGATTGACTTGATACCCCCTTGACCTAGATCGAGAGATTGGAAGAGGGCAGATCAGTGATGAACTTTGGGATTATGCTAATGAGGGCGAGAGCTAAGTTAGTATATCTTAGGGCGAATAACGGACCGAGAGGACCTTTTCACTACCCACAAACCTGTTTAGATTCTACTTTGATTTCTATCCTGACCCTAGATGCCACGGGGAACCGACAATCCTAGTTCTTCTTCTTTCTGATTTTTCGCTCATTATTTCTCTTTCCCTTTTCTTTTGTAGTGTTAGAAAATCATTTAAACAAACCCCCGATTGTGTTACTTTGACAGACTTAGTGAGTTATAGGATTCCCTCTCCCTGTGGATTCGATACCCGACTGCCTCTACTGCATTTTGTTGAGACCGTTAGGTTTATCTTTGATAGGGTTGCGATAGCCGTATCAAATTTTGGCGCTGTTGCCGGGGAGACGGTGTAATTTTGTATCTTTCTTTAGTTTGTCTCTGGTCTCAAGGAATTCATTCCTTGAGGGTGTTCTCATATTTGAGTTAGTGTTTAGTATTTGCAGGTATAAATCCTAAACGAGGACCATTTGAACCTACTGCTGCTGTAATTTCTCTGCAGGATGCCTAAAATTGCTAGTCATTCTGAGCCCAGTGCTGAGACTCTACCTAAGGGAACTACCCTCCCTCTTGCTGATGAGGGTACCTTCACAATACATCCGTCCTACTACAGTTTAGTGGAGCGGAATTTATTCGGGGGTATGGTAGATGAAGACCCAGCTAGGCATGTAGAGGTATTTACTGACTATTGTTCCGCCATTCCTATAGTTGCTGGTGTTACACAAGACAAGGTAAAGGAATTCCTTTTTCCTTTTTCCTTGACGGGCGATACTAAGGATTGGTGGAGAGATTTAGATAGGAAGGCTGCTGGGGTTAAAGATTGGAGTTCGCTAGCTCTAGCCTTCTATAGACGGTATTTTCCTCCTCTGCAAACCAACGCGATGCGCCGCCAGATCACGAATTTTACTCAATCTACTACTGAAGATTTGAGTATAGCATGGGCCAGGTTCAAGAAGCTAGTTCGTTCAGTTCCGCATCACGGGTTTAAGCAATGGTTTTTGTGCAGCCAATTTTACAATGGGTTGCTTTCTGAGCAAAGAATGGTTCTGGATGCTGCTGCACGAGGGAGATTCCAGGCTAATGTGGAGGATGATGAAGGGTGGCAACTCATTGAAAATATGGCCATCCATTCTGCTAGCTACGGTAATCCTAGAGCGGAGAGAAGGAGGGACAATGTTGTTGAAGAAGTTCATGTGGTAGAAACGGGGAATTTGGGTGAAATACACAAAGTTCAAGCTATTGAGATGTTTTGTGGTAGATGCGGTGATGAAGGACATGATCCTATTACTTGTATGGCCGATTCAGCAAGGGTTCTTGCTTATAGGAAATTCAAGCAAGGGGGTTCTTTTTCCGAGTTATACGCCGAGTTAACCGCTGCAAAATCTCAACCCCCCGTGGATGAAGGCAAGGTACTCATTACCCAAGCCGAATATGAAGATCTCAAAGCCACTGTCAATGCGCAAAAGCTTGAGCAACAGTCTAGTGTGGATACCCTCCGGAAACTGCTCGACAGATGCAATTCACTACTTCCAACCAAAGACCCAGTCAATGCCATAAATCTGAGAAGTGGTCGTGCTTATGACGGTCCTTTACACGTTCCTGAAAGCACGTATACCGAGGTCGATGATGTCTCAGATGAATTAACTGAAGATGTACAGAGAAGTGTTCGATCGACTGAGAATACCATTCGATCGAAGGATTTTGTTAAGGATATTGCTCAATCGAGTGAACCGACTACTTGATCGAGTAGTACAGCTGAAGAAATTCCTCGATCGAGCACTAAACATACTCGATCGAGTAGCCCGGTGTTAGAAGATCTTCGATCGAGTAACCCTTCCACTCGATCGAAGGATGATGAGGAAGGAATCACCCGATCGAGTGAACAGAAGTCTCGATCGAGTGAATGTCAGACATCAGGCACGCAAATCGAGATCGTGTGCGATGAAGTACTTTCCCCTGCTGAGAAGGTACCGAGTAAAGAGAAAATTGGGGACCCATTTCGGATGGTCAGAGTCCCATACCCAGGTTGTTTGCGTGATTCAAAGACGGAGAAATAGTTCAGCAAATTTGTAGACATGGTTAAAAACATTCAGGTAACTGTGCCTTTTGCCGAGCTAATCACTCAAGTACCTCCTTACGCCAAATTTATGAAAGATATTGTTACGCGTAAGAAGGCACTTGAGAATTTCGCTACTGTCGCTTTTATGGAAGAGTCCAGTAGTTTAATTCTGAATAAGTCTCCCCCCAAATTAAAGGACCCAGGTAGTTTCTCTATTACTTGTGTTATAGGAGATGTCGTGATAGATAAGGCACTATGTGATCTTGGAGCTAGTGTAAGTGTCATGCCTTATTCTATCTGTCATAAGCTTAACATGGGTTGTCTTAAGACGACCAACATCACCCTTCAGATGGCCGATAGATCTGCTAGGAGACCCTTAGGTGTCGTAGAAGACTTGCCTATTAAGGTGGGCAAGTTTTTTATTCCTGTTGACTTCATAGTCTTAGACAATGCTGAGAATACCCGTACCCAAATTATTTTGGGTCGGCCGTTTTTGTGTACAGCTGGGGCCATTATAGATGTTAAACACGGGCGTTTAACTCTAGCCGTAGGGGATGATACAGTTTCGTTCAGTTTACCCGACACTTTATCTAGACCAATGATAGAGGATGCCTGCTTTTCTGTTGATATCATTGATGAGTTCACTTATGAGTTCTGGCCAGATTCCTTGATAAAGGATCCGTTGGAATCTTTAACATTGTTAGATGAGTGTGCAGATTATTTTGATGACAATGACGGTGTGCTGAAATTGCTTGGAGATCCTGCCGATGAGGAAGAGTTGACTGACGCGGAGGAAGAACAACTGGGACACTTGGGTCACGCCTTCTGTTCCATCGAGGTAAAAGTTCCCGAGCGTAAGCCTCTTCCAACTCACCTTAAATATGCTTTTCTTGATAATACTGAGCAATTTCCAGTTATTGTCAGTTCTAAACTGAATGAGGAACAGCTAACCGCTTTGTTGGCTGTACTTAAGAGGAACAGGAAAGCGATGGGGTATTCACTGGATGACATCAAGGGCATCACCCCTGACGTCTGTATGCACAGGATTGAGCAGGAAGAAGGTCACAAACCTTGCAGACAGGGTCAGCGAAAGCTAAACCCGAAGATGGAGGAGGTTGTGATGACCGAGGTGATGAAACTGCTCGATGCAGGTATTATTTATTCAGTTGGCCACTCTAAATGGGTAAGCCCAGTTCAGGTCGTACCCAAGAAAGGAGGTACTACAGTTGTTAAAAATGAAAAGAATGAATTAATACCTACTCGACTAGTAACCGGGTGGCGGATGTGTATAGACTATAGGCAGTTAAATGCCGCCACCAAGAAAGATCATTTCCCCCTTCCTTTCATTGATCAGATGATAGAGAGGTTAGCTTCTCATGAGTTTTTCTATTATCTGGATGGGTACTCAGGGTTCTTCCAGATCCCTATTCATCCAGATGATCAGGAAAAGACTACTTTTACTTGCCTCAAGGGTGTTTTTTCTTATCGTAGAAGGCCTTTTGGTTTGTGTAATGCCCAGCTACCTTTCAGAGGTGCATGATGGGGATATTTTCTGAGTATATAGAGTCTATCATGGAAGTCTTTATGGATGACTTCAGTGTCTATGGGAATGATTTTGATAAATGTTTAGCTAACCTTGACAAAGTTTTGCAGCGTTATATCGAGGTTAATCTGGTGCTGAACTGGGAAAAGTGCCATTTCATGGTCAATGAGGGAGTAGTCCTTGGGCACTTGGTTTCGAATAGGGGTATTGAGGTAGACAGAGCAAAGGTGCAAGTGATTCAGCAATTACCCCCTCCTATTAACGTGAAGGGGTTGAGGAGTTTCCTTGGTCACGCCGGTTTTTATCGCCGGTTCATCAAGGACTTCTCTAAAATTACTAAACCGCTTACACAGTTGCTATTAAAAGATGCTCCTTTCGATTTTAGTGATGATTGTCTTTCTGCTTTTAACACGTTAAAACAGGCTTTGGTCTCCGCACCCATCATTTAGCCTCCTGATTGGATGCTGCCGTTCGAGATTATGTGCGATGCAAGTGATTACGCACTAGGAGCGGTGCTCGGCCAGCGGAAAGACAAAGCTTTGAATGCTATTTACTATGCGAGCCGAACTCTGGATGAGGCTCAAGTGAAATATGCTACCACAGAGAAGGAGCTTTTAGCTGTAGTTTATGCGCTTGATAAATTTAGATCATATCTGTTGGGTTCTAAAGTCATTGTTTTTACAGATCATGCAGCGCTAAAACACTTTCTAAACAAGAAGGAAGCTAAACCCAGATTGCTGAGGTGGATACTCCTTTTCCAGGAGTTTGATCTGGAAATCAGGGATAAGAAAGGAGCTGAGAACATTGTAGCGGATCATCTTTCGCGTCTGACGCGACAAGAGGGGGAGGATTCTCTTCCCATTAACGATTCGTTTGCTGATGATATTTTATGCACTGTCCATTCTATAAAGTCTAACGATGGTGTTGAACCTTGGTTTGCAGATTATGCCAATCACATTGTCAGCCAGAAGCTGCCACCTGATATGTCTTATCAGCAGCGGAAAAAGTTTCTACATGATGTGCGTGATTATTTCTGGGTTGATCCATATTTGTTCAAGTCATGCGCAGACGGGCTTTTCAGACGGTGTGTTCCACAGTGGGAGATCAAAGCTATCCTAGAAGGCTGCCATTCTTCCCCTTATGGAGGTCACCACGGTCCATCGCGCACCGTGGCTAAGGTATTACAGTCTGGTTTCTATTGGCCGACTCTTTTTACTGACACTAAAGTTTTTGTTGCTAGTTGTGATGCTTGCCAGCGGACAGGAAACATATCCAAGAGACATGAGATGCCCCAAAACGGCATTTTAAAGGTCGAGCTTTTTTATGTCTGGGGCATTGATTATCAAGGACCATTCCCATCGAGTCTTGGTAACAGGTATATTCTGGTAGCTGTAGATTATGTGTCTAAATGGGTAGAAGCGATTGCCACTCCCAACTGTGATGTGAAGGTCGTGATTATGCTGTTTCGTAAGACCATTTTCCCTCGTTTTGGCGTCCCTAGGGGTTGTCATTAGTGATAGGGGTATGCATTTTAGGGACCAGCAGCTAACGACCTTACTGTCTAAATATGGTGTCAAACATCGTAGGGGTTTGGGGTATCATCCTCATACTAGTGGGCAGGTTGAAGTCTCTAATAGGGAACTAAAGGAGATTTTAAGTAAGGTCGTTTCTAAATCACGGAAGGATTGGAGTGCCAAACTAGAGGACACTTTATGGGCCTACAGGACCGCATTTAAGACACCTATCGGTACCTCACCGTATCGATTGGTGTACGGGAAGTCCTGTCATTTACCTGTTGAGCTAGAACATAAAGCTTGGTGGGCAGTCCGCCAACTTAATTATGATGCTAACTTGTATGGTGAGAAACGGTTGTTGCAGCTAGATGCGCTAGAGGAATTCCGTCTGAATGCCTATGATAGCTCGCGTATTTACAAAGAAAAGACCAAACGTTGGCACAATAAGAGGATCATACCTCGCGAGTTCCAAGTCGGGCAGAAGGTGTTACTATTCAATACCCGACTGCGTCTATTTCCTGGTAAGCTGAAATCCAGGTGGAGTGGTCCGTACACAGTCACTGCTGTTACTCAGTTTGGATCCGTTGAGATAGAAGACTCCGAGGGTCAACGGTTCAAGGTTAATGGACATCATGTGAAACATTACTATGGAGCTAACAGTGTTGTGGGTCGCGTCGAAGTGCTATTCTTCGACGGAAATGAAGAACTTGATTATTGAAGCTCAAGGGTCGTGCGGGACCTTATAAACCTGCGCTTATCGGGAGGCAACCCGATCTATCATTGTTTTGTTGTACCGTTTTCTTAACTTTTTAGTAGTTTCTTTCTGTTTTATTGTTCCAACGATACAATTGCGTCCTTCTTGCTTCTCGCTGCTTTGGTATTAATTGCTCTGACACATTTGTTCGATCGAGCAGGATTTCTGTCGATCGAGCACTATATCCCTCGATCGAGCACTCAAGTTACTCGATCGAGTACTCCTGCGAAGGAACCCTCTCGGACGAGTTGTTTTTTCAGTCGATCGAGCACTATATCCCTCGATCGAGCACTCAAGTTACTCGATCGAGTACTCCTGCGAAGGAACCCTCTCGGACGAGTTGTTTTTCCAGTCGATCGAGCAAGCTCCATCTCGCTTTCACTAGATCGAGTAGTTTTCTACTCGATCGACTCCCTGGAGCACATCATTCCGGTCTGGTTTGGGGAAGTCGGTTATACACGCGTTCCTGTAAGTTTCCGTCTCTCTCTAGGTTGCAATTCTTTTTCCTTTACTTTGTACAATGGGGACATTGTACGGTTTGGTTAGTTAGGTTTTGCATCCATATCGTGTCTGCATTTTGTTTTTACTACATTTTCGTATGCATTGTTAATCACTCAAAAATTCCACAAAACTTCAACAATTTTCATGTTTATTTTTGCATTTTAGTCGAGTCGGAACGATTTTCTCCTACTCTTCATCTAGTCTCGACTTAAGGCTTGCACAGTTAATATCTCTTGCATGATCATTTGCTGTTAATCGATGCTGAACGAATAGACTTGACTTGACATGTTGGCGACCTACTTACATATTCTGAGGATTAGAGCTTTTAAACTGGTGACATCTATGACCAGTTCATATAGGATTGTGAGTAGTTACTCCCTCGTGTCATCGCATTGCATGTATATGAAATCTGATTATTATTGCCTGCACGTACGGGTTCGCGGTCGGTATCACATGTTTGGAGAATGCTTGCAATTTCCCTTTTTCTCATTACCCAATTAACTCCACATTCAGCCAAAACTGTCAGTTGACCCACAATTTACATCCTAAGTTTACCCTACCTTGCGTCGAGCTAGTCTAGTAATGGTTGTTGAGGTATTTACTTCATTTTATCAGTTTGGTTTGCATCCTTGTTACGGAGTTGGTATCTGAAGAAATTGGGAATTGAAGTTGAAATTGTTTCCGTGGAAATGTTAGCTGAATATTTTGAAAAAAAAATAAACGAAGAAAAAAATATGTAAAAGAAAAAGAAAAAAAAAAGAAATTGATCTCTGTTCCCGTGCTTTATTCATATCATTTGGGGATTCAGATAGAGCTGAATAAGCTAACCAGTTCGTTTTCACTCCATCCTGTTGGTTTTAGTGAGTTGTTGGCCGAATCGTGGCTGTGTGCTTCATTATGAGATAAGAAGACGGATTTTGTTATTTGATTAAGATCAGGTAGCTAGCTTGACGCTTTACCTCCTCTTTTCCATTATCGCTTTGCCCCTTCTTACCCATAACCTCACTTATCCAAATGTTGCGAGTATTCGGGGTGTGATAGTCCTTGAATGGCTGTTGTGCGTGTGTACGGTAACTGAATCATTTATCATGTTAGTTAGCATTGCATGAACGCGACGGTCGTAGTTAGGTGATCGACTATTTTCTCCTTCTCTCTCTTACACATAACTTGCTTACCCTTTGCCTTGCTGAGAGAAGAGTGACTCGCGAGAGTCCAACATTGATGGTCTGGCAAGGTCGACGGTTCAGTTCGTTTGCATTTGATATCATTGCTGAGTTTGATTATTGCATTAAATTGGTTCAAGCAGGCGATTTGCGGTAGTCCGGAGTTTATTTGTTTCATTTGTTTGCTGCATCCTTTCTTGCTTGAGGACAAGCAAAGGTTTGGTTTGGGGAATTTGATGCGTGTATTTTATATAGACCTTTTAGGCCATATTTGCACGCATTTCCATGGTCATTTAGTAGTGTTACACTACAAATATCCCCCGAATAGTCTACTTTGGTTTGTTTTGTAATATTTGCAGATGTGAACCAGAATGACGGAAAATTAGCCATTTTGTAGCTCCTCAAGCATGCATAAGTGAGTCGGAAAAGAATCTTGGTATCTCGGAATGCGTGAAGCCGTGTTAAAGGAACGGAAGAATGAAATCCATGAGCAAAACTCTCGTTCGAGTATAAAAGCCTTCAATCGACCACCTCTTTGATTAGAAGACCTCGATCGAGTAACCAATCCACTCGATCGAGCTGCTGGATTTGGGCATTTACTCGATCGAGCACTGCTGCCACTCGATCGAGTGGTTTGGACAACAATTTCTACTCGATCGAGTGGTTTTATATTGATGGGCTTCGTGAAATAGTGTGGACGCCTTGTATTTTGTTATTGTACTTAAGGGTGAAACTAGGTAACAATAGCATTATCTCTCCTGACTCTAGACTGGAGACTAGACAGTAACTTTAGACCCTAGACTTTACTTTTGACTGTTAATTTTTGGATCCGAATTGGAGGGCTTCCTCTGACTTTCTTCTTCTTTCCAATTCGGTATTATTGTTCTTGAATTCAATTAATTATTTCTCTATGTCTCTTTAATTCTTATTTATTGTTGTTGTTCTTCTTCCTATTATGCGTAGCTAATTCCTTTGCTAGGATTTAGGGGAACCGTGGCTTAGGTAAGATGAGTTGATTAGTAGTCTTTAGATTAGGTTTGGAAGCAATCTTCACGTTTAATAGCTTTTAATTGTTTGAGTCGACGCATTCAATTGATTGACTTGATACCCCCTTGACCTAGATCGAGAGATTGGAAGAGGGCAGATCAGTGATGAACTTTGGGATTATGCTAATGAGGGCGAGAGCTAAGTTAGTATATCTTAGGGCGAATAGCGGACCGAGAGGACCTTTTCACTACCCACAAACCTGTTTAGATTCTACTTTGATTTCTATCCTGACCCTAGATGCCACGGGGAACCGGCGATCCTAGTTCTTCTTCTTTCTGATTTTTCGCTCTTTATTTCTCTTTCCCTTTTCTTTTGTAGTGTTAGAAAATCATTTAAACAAACCCCTGATTGTGTTACTTTGACAGACTTAGTGAGTTATAGGATTCCCTCTCCCTGTGGATTCGATACCCGAGTGCCTCTACTGCATTTTGTTGAGACCATTAGGTTTATCTTTGATAGGGTTGTGATAGCCGTATCAGAACACATCATTCTTACGAACGCGCAATGAATTATTTGCATACTCTAAATCCAATTTCATCAATATGTCAATCTACATGTGTGAACCTACTTCCCTAGATGCTTCTCATTATTGTTAATTCATCATTTGCTTTGATGTTTTCATTTAGTTTGCTTTTATTTTGTTTTTATTTATGTTCTTTATTAGTTTAGAATTCATAACCTCAAAACCCAGAAAATCGTTAGATAAAACTCAATTGTGAGACGATTCACAATCCATAGGAAATACCATCTCCCTGAGGATCGACTCCTACTTCCCTAATTACATTAATTTGTTATTAGCCTAGTCTGGGTAATTTATCTTTGTATTGGGCTTGCGACAGGCCCGATCAGGGTGTGAGCTAGCGAGCGTTGGCCTCGACGATTCACCCATAGACGTTCTTAGCTAGTTTGCTAAACAACTTTATGTTTGATCACGTTTTGAGAGACTACGTCTCTATGTAGTATTGTTATACTTTAAGTTTGTATTTATTCGACATTCCTAGTACTCTTCTTTTGGCATGTAAAAAGTTACAAAAATATCGTATTTTCCGCTATATAAATTGCATGCTTGTTATGTTTTATTTTCGCTATCGCGAGGGTTGTCACAAAAATCACATAAAGTTGTGTTAAAAATAAATAAATTCAAATTTATTTAATCGAAATCACAATTTAGTTTGAAGTTACACAAAGAATGGTTGAAATTACACTCTTATTGACGGATGTTACACTCGAAAAGGCTAAAATCACATAAAGTTTTGTTAAAGTTACATAAATTCAAATTTATATAATTGAAATCACAATTTAGTTTGAAGTTACACAAAGAATGGTTAAAATTACACTCGAATTGACGGATGTTACACTCATAAAAAGGCTAAAACCACATAAAGTTTTGTTAAAGTTACATAAATTCAAATTTATATAATCGAAATCATAATTTAGTTTAAAGTTACACAAATAATGGTTGAAGTTACACTCGTATTGATTGAAGTTCCACTCATAAAAAGGCTAAAATCACATAAAGTTGTGTTAAAGTTATAGAAATTCAAATTTATATAATCGAAATCACAATTTTGTTTTAAGATACACAAACATTGGTTGAAGTGACACTCGTATTTACTGAAGTTACACTCATAAAAAGACTAAAATCACATAAACTTGTCTTTAAGTTTCATAAATTCAAATTTATATAGTCAAAATCACATTTTAGTTTGAAGTTACAATAATAACGGTTGAAGTTACACTCGTAATGACGGAAGTTATATTTATAAAAAGGCTAAAATCTTATAAACTTGTCTTAAAGTTATATAAATTCAAATTTATATGGTCGAAATCATATTTTAGCTTGAAGTTACACAAATAAGGGTTTAAGTTACACTCGTAATTACTGAAGTTACACTCATAAAAATGCTAAAATCACATAAACTTGTCTTGAAGTTTCATAAATTCAAATTTATATAGTCGAAATCACATTTTAGTTTGAAGTTACAAAAATAATAGTTGAAGTTATATTTGTAATGATTGAAGTTATACTCATAAAAAGTTTTTAAAGTTACATTCGTAATGACTGAAGTTACAATCATAAAAAGCTGAAGTTATAAAAACTTGTCTCAGAATCATGCATGTGTAGGTGAAATTCACTCATATTGTTCTAATCTTGTCCCACCATTTTGTTCTCATCTTCTTCATCCATTTTCCTTCTAATCTTATCCCTCCATCTATTTTTAATCTTGTCCCTCCATCTCCTTCATCCAAAGGCCAAGATGAAGACTTATGGACTTAAAAGAGATGGTGGACTCATAAGAACCCCCCCCCCCCCTCTCTCTCTCTATATATATATCTCTCTCTCCTTGAGTCCTAATTTGGGCCATTAGATATGTGACATTAAGGGATTAGATTGATTGTAAAAAGGACACCCAAGTAGTGTAAAGTAGATGTGACCTATTACCTCTTTCTTTCTCTCTCTCTCTTCTCCTTATCATAGCCCCACTTCCCCATGTAATCTCTCATTTAGCTCTCTCCTGAAATCAGTTTTTTCAAACAAAGAAAATATGATTTCTCTACCCACTCATTCTCTCTCATTTTCTCTTTTATCATTCCATCATCTTCATCATTAATTACATTTCATTATTTGCATTCTCTTACAGTTTTATCAGTTTTGAACATTAATTTTGTAAGTAATCTTTTATCTGTTAGTTTAAACTTTTTTATTTGTATTTTTCATTTATAATTTCTTGGATTTTTGTGTGTTTTTAATTCCCACGTAATGTATAAGCGATTTTATAAAAAGCTTTGTAAATCTTTATTCGGACTTCGATTAGGCAAAATGAAAGCCTAACTTAATTATTTTTTCGAGCCCGTTACAATGGTGATATTTACGTATACTATTGAAGTTTAAAAGTTATCATTACTTCTTAGTTGTGCTCGAAAGCTCGGTTGAGTTTTGTTTAAATTACTTGTTTAATTTTTTTAACCTTATCTACTTTTGTTAATTCTTAATTACATTTTTTTTTATGAAAATGGAGAATATGATGATGAAAATTACGAGAAAGATGACCGTAAACTATAAATAAATATTGTGTAATTACATTTTGATTGGTGTAACTTTAAGTTTTAAATAGTATAATTTTCACTAAATATGATGTGATTTTAAGTAATGTAACACCCAGGAAATGTACCCTATTTTTCTAGTAGAAATATTTTACGAAAGCTTTTCAGTAAATTTAAGTTTTAATTTATAATTTTAAGTTTCGAGTCGAATATAGAATTTCCGAGTTCGTATTTGGAATTTCTGCGAGATTCCTTGAAAATCCCGTCTTAAGTCGAGTTTGACTTTTCTTGACTTTTGAGTTGGGTTTGACTTTCTTGACTTTGAAACCGTCTTTGACTTTTTCCTACACAACTCACACTACTCCCTTCCTTAACCTAATATTTCATTTCAACACAAAATCAAACACCAAAACCCTTTCTTCTTACTTAAGAAACTTTCCCTCTTTCAATATCGATCTTTGATTCGTCGTAACTTCTTCGTTACTTGATAGAATTTACGTAAGTTCGTCTTATTCTTCATTCCGTACCTTCCTCTATCCGTATTGATAATAAAATTATCGTCTTTCTCGCTTTTCAAGCATTCCGTCTTTCTCAAGATGAACTTTATTCATTTTTTTACGATCTATTTGTAGGTGGCGACCTCCAAGACCCCGACAAAGACTATTTCCTTATAGAAGAGGAGCTTGACGATCATTAGAGACGCTAGAAGGTAACGGTGAAGGGTTACTCGGTATCACTTACGTGTTTTACATGTTATATGCTAGAAAATCGTATTAGAATACGATTAGGAAGATTAGAATCCATGCTATGATTAGTAAATGATGTTATATGATGAATGTTGATGAATTATATTGATTGTTGATGATTATTTGAAGTATATATGAGAATTGAAATGATTTGGAAATGAATTGGTTAAGTGTAAGTGGCTCTCGGGTGAACTGGGGTTCCCTGCCGGTCGACCGGCCGCCGGTCTGCCAACCGGCTGGGAACACTCCAGTAACTTATTTTTGGAAACTTGGTTTTGCATGAAGAGGTGCTCCAGGCCGGCCCACCGGCCACCGGTCCCTCCACCGGCCTGGAACACATCAGTAAGGGAAGTTTTGATTTTGGTGTAGTGCTCTGTGCCGGTCGACCGGCCGCCGGTCTACCGACCGGCCCAGACCCCCTTTCTCTGTTTTTTGGGTTTTGCCTTGTGTTCTGAGCCGGCCCACCGGCCACCGGTCACTTGCCCGGCCTGGAACACGGCTGTGTTGTTTTTCTTTAACTTATAAAACTCGTAAATTTGATAATAGTTTCGTATAATTTTACGTAATGTCTTATAATATTCATGTTTTGGATATATGATATCTCTTTCGCATGTATCACATTTTTTGTGACGGTTTTCGATATGTTCCCACTTTGAGTCGGTTTTTACAAATGAGTCGGTTTGAGCACTATTTTGTCTTGTGCTTTGTATTCTCATTCCCTTGGCTACCTTTCCGTTCGTAGGCTGGAATGTCGGAACGGAGAGGTATCCTACTGCTTAATTGCCGTGTTTCGTGGCATCGACGACGTT
>JAIUZE010012732.1:0-10268 GCA_022085475.1 Heliosperma pusillum | reverse complement strand
AAAAAACAAATAAGATAACAATTAACCGAGATTGAGGAAGTATTTCGCAAATTTGCATTATGTATGTTTCTAATTAAAATGCCTATTTAGAATAGTGCGTGAGCTCTTTAAGAAAAGTTTAATGATAACTTGACTAGAATATTTATCCTTCACAAAATAACTAACTATATATGATGAACTTATGAATATATTGAATCATTACTCGCTAATTATTCCCACCATTTATAAACATCTAAATGTCAATAAACTCGTAGAATATAATGGTCATTCTTAATGAGTGTATGAATAGTGTAGTCCAATTTGATGTGGTTTTAATTATGACATAATTAGCCACTTATATTCTTCCACAAATGAACGAACTATACTAAAATTTCGAAGTAATTAAATCATTACCCACTTATATTATCGACCATTTAAGAAAAGTATTACTGTACAACAAACTTTTGAAATGAATGCAATCATCATATGTAATTTTAATTTCGACACAAATCAACTCTTTTAATTGCACAAATTATGTACTCCGTAACTAACTATTCCAATAATTAATCCAATTAAGTACAATAGCATGTTAGCTTGAATTGGCAATTTGGCGCACATACTACCATTGATACTCCAAAGTCCAAATAAAGGGAGTATCGTTAAGATCTTAATGCTCATTGTTTTCATTATTTAGAGCAATTGTACTTGTGAATGAAATAATCCCCCTGTAATTAAAAGAATAAGTCACTACCGATATTTTTCTGCGCAAATTTCTCAACTTGGATTTGGCCTTTATTAGTTATAATCATTCTTTAAATACATTTTGTACAAATTAGACACATAAATGGGTATCTCACAATTAGATTCCTTCAACAATGAATTGTGTGCATCATAAGAAATCTATATATATACCCATCTACAATAGGTGGGTAGCATTATAATTCAAAAATCACAAGAAATCTATATATATAATTAAAACAATAGAAATATATTTTTATACAATATATATTTAATAGTATTACCATTTATTTTCAATCATTTTTTTATTACAAAATTCTCCATCAAAATATATTCGAGAGGAACAAGGCTAATCTATTTGCTTTATTTAATTTGCTTTTTTCGATCATTTGTTGTAAGGTATTAAGGTATTATACATAAAATTATAATATCAAGAACCTATTAAAATAAGTTTATGATCTATTAAATGACAAGTTGTTTTTTTTTTTATCTAAGGTGTTATATATATAATTTATTTATTTGTAAGGTCTTACACATAAAAATTGGTTGTGACGAATTGCAATGAATTAAAATAAAATATTTTTTAATGCAAATTATAGGGTTATACGAACCATTATTTTAATGGTAATAGATGAGTTGCCTTTTACATATTGGAACCGTCTTTAATGATACGATCGTCTAATATTTTAAAATTGTCTCACGCAGTATTACCCATAACTAAGAACTAAAATCCTCTAAACAATAAGATCTAAAATACCGCACATTTGCACAGGATCTACACTAGTTAGTCATATTATACTCAAATACAGTATTAAGTATGAACATTAGAAAAACCGTTCCTTTAATACTATCTTTTTTATTTTTTGCCAAAACATTCCCAAATAAAAATTGCCGATTTCATGCAATCCTCTATATACCAAAAGAATAGGTGAAACTAGGAATTTTCCCACTTAAATCACTTCAACTACAAGTTGGTCCTAACATTTTTGTTTGTTTTATACAAAATAGTGTTAATCCCGTGCAAATGCACGGTTTATTACATTCTCTTATATAGAGAACATAACAATTAGAACTAACAATATTAGAACGTATATGCTCTTTCATGCACTGCACATGTTTTACTCTTTTATGGACTATTTTTCATAATTTTTCCATAACATATCATTACTCTTTAAAAAAAACTCTCTTTCTCTTTCACTCTTCCACTCAAAAATTAATCAAAACATTTAACAAATTCGTTAATTATGCATCCAAGTTGTCAATTGAATGAATTATGATTCTAATTTCCCTTACAAAAACAATTTTTGTATCAAAATATTTAAGATACAAATTCAATTAGCTTTAACTTGAAAGTCCATAGACCTTAATTAGACTCCTCTAATTAATTACCAAATTACTTTTTAATTTAGTTTATAATGATCTATGTAACATGCATGCAAATATAAAGACATTTATATAAGAG
Source organism: Heliosperma pusillum (assembly GCA_022085475.1). Lineage (NCBI taxonomy): Eukaryota > Viridiplantae > Streptophyta > Magnoliopsida > Caryophyllales > Caryophyllaceae > Heliosperma > Heliosperma pusillum. The sequence continues at coordinate 8,089 of JAIUZE010012732.1, read as the reverse complement.
AAGAAATTTCCTCACATTGATATGGAAAATATAAGGGCACAACAAGAACTCCTTCTTGTTGTTCTTGAGCTATAAATATGGATGAACACAAACTATCTCCAAAGTAGAAGATCTCCTCTAAGTTGCACCAAGATTAACCCAAATAATCTACCCTTATTATTAACTAGATAATAAGATAGATATTATTCTACTAATATTATGACTATATTACTACACTAGTAATACTTAGTAAATATTAGTATTTGAGAGTTTATAGAGAGAAGATGAGTTTTGAGAGATGTATGATCAAATAAGCAAGAATGAAGTAGTAAAGGAATGGACAACAATTGTTCTCCTTTTATAGCCATGAGGGCCGGATATCAACACCACAAAATGGTGATTTTTTCTTCTTATTTTATTGCCATGCAAAGTGGTAATGTGTTGTAGTGAATAAAATGATTTCATGTTTACTATTCATGTCATAAGCATATGTTGCTTGTGAGTGTGAATAAGAACAACAATCATCACCAACAACTACACATCAACCGGCCATGTGAGCCTCAAATTGATCCATTTTGAGTTTTGATATTTGTCTCACAAATACTTATTGATCATATGGTTAATTATCTTGTATAATTAAGTGTTAATTTGATCATATAACAATTATATGACTCAATTAAATAAAGAATATGTACTTAACATTTTAAGTAATATTTTACCATTATATCAATATATAATGGGTCCCACAATGCTTAGTTAATTTATTTTACAACTCCTTGTAAATATAATTAACTAATACCTCTATCTCAAAACCTCAACTAATTTAGTAATTTAACGATTAATTACTAAGTTAAATCTTATTTAATCGTATTAAAATAAGATATAAATTTATTAGTCAATTATCGAATAATTGAAAAATAAGTTTAATCGAATTTGAGTTCTTAACTCAATTTCTAACATTAACTCTCGTACATATCGAATATATGTAATGTACTAATTAACTGTATCGTATACAAATAATTAGTTACTATTTGGATGTCATCCTTTAGGTGTGACCGAAAGGGATCAGTTGATCACCGCCGTCAAACGACAATAACGTCAAACTCTAGTCAGCCAACCGTTATTGATTTACGTTAATCAACTGACTAATCATATATATAGTCAATAAATATCCCAATTATATTCCATAATAAGATGTATTATGTGGCGCACTATGGTGGAGGACACCTACTCCAACAATCTCCCACTTGTCTGACACAAGTGTGCGTCACCGATTCTCTTGTCTCTTTATCACATCTCCCACTCAACGCAAGGTGTCTTTCCAGGTCGCACTTGCGATTGACAATATCTAGAGTGGTTTTCTCGATAGGGAGAGTAACTGTCTGACCGGAAAATCTACCATAGATCTCTTTCCGAGCGTGGCCACGCATTTACAGTAACTACTCCTCGAGTGGCCTAAAGATGTTTTTACCCAACGTGGGTGGACAATTCCTGTTGATCCATCTACTCTGTATGATGCAGATCACCATGATCCAGAAGAAGTCCATCGGCCTCCTTTTACGGCACGACCTAGAACATCAACCAAAACCAATCGGAAACTGCACCGACTCAGATAGACGGTCGCCAGTCAAAAGAATCGACTTATAGGAATAAGATAGAAGACCCTGCCACGACCAGGCATCAAATAATTGATTTAAGGGTCTCTACAATGTCACTGTCCGACAGAGTGTCATACAGTCTGTCTATGTAAACGACCAGTCATCTCCATGACCCCATGGTGCTGAACCAACCATCGATCGACTTACAATCTAGTCATTTCGAGACGTCACCTCATTGAGTGACTAGGGACAAAATACTAAGTTCGTCCTGTTCACTTGAATTGGGTTCAACCTTTCTTTCAACCAATTCGGATAAACAAAGTATTAAAATTTAGTCAAACTAAATAAAGGAGTTTTTAATGAAACTCTAACAATGAATGCGATTATCAAATATTTGGAAAAATTGATACGCTATCAATAATTTCATATCTTATAATCTTTAGCAATTCAGGTACATATTTCAATCCCCATTGAAATGACATGACTATCATGTTCAGCCTGCAAAAAGCATGGCTAATGGATTAGCAATACTTGCATCTTTCCCATCATTCTGATTGCTATTTCTCTTTGTCTACGTAATCTCATATTACATAAAACTTTCTGAGTACGTGTCTAGGTTGGAATATAGACTTAGGACTCTTGGCCTAAAGGTAGCTCCCACTGTTTTACCAGTATAATGGGATAGGATATACAGCTATATGAACTATTTCTAGTCCCTCCAATACTGTCGAATCCAAGCTACTTTCATATGCATCATCATATGACGCAATGTACTCCATTTCCGTTGTTAAATCCGCAATGATAAACTGCCTGGAACACTTCCAGCGGATACATGACATTTATATTGAAAATGTCACTCCTACTTGGAACCTTTCCAATAGTATTTTCTGTTTGGAACTCTTCCAACAGATAAATCTTCTATGAAACACAGCCAGTTCGTGATTTCAAATCACCTTGATTAGTTTGGAAACTGAAGTCTGTGTAACCCTTACACGCAACTCATTTTAAACTCCAAACACATGGAACATATCTTTTAGTCCTTCGCAAGTACTAAGGATGTTCTTTATGGCTATCAAGTGACTCTCACTTGGATTTGATTGCAAATGATTCGTCATACTCAAAGCATGCGAAATGTCGGATTGAGTATACATCATAGCGTATATAATTTATCCCGCAGCGGAAGCAAAAGGAATTAATTATGATGTGTTCAACTTCCTTGAACTAGTCAAAGATCTTATCAATATAAGAATTTTGATTCAATGCTAATATCCTTTTAGATTTATCTCCATAAATCCAGATATCTAAAAGATGTATTCTACTTTTCCAAAATCTTCCATCATCTAAAATGATCAATATGTCTCCACATATAAGACTGATGCACAGCACATTACTCCCACTAAACTTCATGTATAAACATAATTCCTCGAGATATCGAGAAATATTTTGCAACATGATTAACACACTAATTCCAACTTTTTTGTGCTTACTTAAGACATACTCTTAAGCTTGCAAATTAACTTAGGATAATTAGGATCTACGAACCCACAGGTGAATATAAAATATACTACCTCTTCTAGAATCGTATTCGAGAAGGTGGTTCTTGAGATCCAGTATCGCTAAGTATATTCGAATGGATCAAAGAATTAAGGTTGGTGCAAAACTCTTTGCCTACCAAGTTATCTTTGAAAACATTTTAATGTTCATCCATGCAAATTTCGATCTTAAAAATCAATTTACATTGAAGAGGTCGTACTTCTTCAAGTAAAATTTACCAGGTCACATACCTGACCATCATGCATGGAGTCCATTATGAATCGTATGACTCTAAGCCATATCAAGAAGTTGGGACTAAAAACAGTCTTTTATAAGTCGCATATTTGAATTCATCACTATAAAGGAGCGATAAAATTCTACCTGACCTCCTAGGTTCCGAAAAAAAAAAACAACTACTGAACAAGCAATGAGGAAAACTTTTTTTCGGACCATATGCTCAGTTTGTGGCTCTTGAAACATTTTCTCCCACTCTGTCTTATCAAGAAATAATCGTATTTTTATTGAAAGACAGCATCACGAGTCACAAACGCTTTGTTCTCGTGGTCAATGTGGGATTATTGAGCACTTGTTTCATTCAAATAACTTATAAATTAGGTACGCTACCTACCCATATCGTATATGGAATAAAATCAGACTGTTTGAAATGTGTATTAATATGGTGAGATAAGAAATAGCAGACAAAAAAATTAAGATCCCAAGGTTAGTCAAATGGCTCATTTTGACTTGATAAAGACAAAACCATATCGTATAAGGTTTTGTTTCTCTATTCAACAACACCTTATCTAATAATGTGTGTTAGAGAAGTTAACTTGTGAAACCATTTCACAATACTTTTGGTGAAAATCAAAGTCAATACTTAGATATTTATATTTACGATTTAGTCGTAAGTCCTTGATCTAATGCTCTAGTGGTTAACTACTTCTCATTGAAGCTCTTTGAACTTTTCAAAGATTTCTCTTAGCACCTCATTAAGTAGAATCAAACATAATATCTACTTAAATCGTCGGTAAATCAAGTGAAATAATCATTACCATCTCTGGTTGTGTTTGTTATTGGACCACACGTATTCTTGTGTAATGGGGCCAATAATTTACTAGTTCGATTTCCTTTTCAAAAAAAAGGGCACGAATCATTTTGCCTTGAATACAAGATTCGCACACACCATAAGATTCAAAATCAGATGGGTTAGGGATAGTTGTTTAATACTAGCCTCTTAATGTGCTACACAATCCAGAATTAAGATTAGACATAGGTCACCAATTTTGAGCCTTTTTCAATCTATATGACAAGTAATTATTACTAGTTTAGATCAAGAATATATTTACCTTTGATTGGTATGGGATAACCATTGACCAAGTATAGGCATAAAAAGATACAACGTTTGTTCTATTCACAAAAGTGAAACACTTGTGTCGTACACAAAAGTGGATACTATATTCTTTATTTAGAGGTTATGCATATAATAACGTTTATTAAAGTATACCTCTAAATCCAAAACAAGATTGATCACATTATAACTTTTATATGTCTTTGTAGAAATAAAACTACAATAGTTATATTTCCCTTGTAGGTCGACATTTAATTATGGTTAGTCGTCGCACGAATCATTATTATATGCATTGAATACATTGATGAAAAACCATAATAGGTATCTAATACCCAAAAATTGCATTTAGCAAAATAAATGTCGATCATATAGATATTATGGGTGAAAAAATTACACCTAATTTCTAACTCTTTAGAAAACTTTGGGAAGATTCTTTTCTTGTGTCCTACACTATAAAATAGAATCGTCAAAAGTTGGGTTCGACACCTTGCTTGGGTTTTGACTTTATTATTCAAAATAGTCTTGCCTTTATCCCTTGCCTTGTGTCAAAGTCGAGCCAACCTACTCTTGAACCTCGTCTTAACAATTAAGAATATAAACATCATTCTTAGTGCTCCCACTCATTTTCATGAATCTCTACTTAGACAAGTATATTGGAATTATTGTGAAGACTATTCTTCATTTCATTCATGGTTTTACCTTCAAAAGGATAAACCTTTCATGAAGTGATTACGGTATATGGTTGTTCACGATTTTAAATAAATCGATTAACCTAGTCGTCCCAACTGATTTGGCCTCCTTTGAGGTAAGCCTCGATAAGGAGCATAATGACGACATACCAAAATACAAATATTTTCTTTGGAGCAAAAATTTGATGTACCATAGTTATGAGAAGACGTCACTAAAAAATCAAAACGTTTTTGACTAAGTGTGGCTTATTCATTTACTCTTCATAAGAGACATTTGCAATGGTGAATATGAGGATCAAAAGATAAAATTCATTTTGTCTTTAGCTACGGTGGTATAAACGGAGATTGCAATCAAAATGCTACCGTATAGAATAATGGAAACCTTTTCCACGATTGAACGGATTTATAAGTTCATAGAATAAAAATAATTGTCATTGCGCGAATAAAAATAAATATCAACGGAAAATAAACATTCATTGCTTATATATATATTTTACTTGTAAAAACATTTTTAAACAAGTCACTCATATAATGACCCCTCACGAAATTATATAAGTGATTCCAAGACCCATATTTAGACAAAAATAGTCATCGCATGCTACCTTTATCTAAAAATGGTAAGTCAATACGTGACTAATTCTACACTTAGAACTCTTGGTTGACGGATTTCAACTAAATCCATCTCCTAGTCCCAAGATAACGCTTATCTCGTTGAGTCCAATCCAATTTTAGCTTGTGATCGTATCACCCTACTTACCCGAGGTAAAAAGGGACCCACGAGCGTGGTAGCACTAATGAACACGGGATTCATAGGTGTTATTAATTGGTAAGGCTAATCTCAATTTTTTTTTAAACATGTGAGAGATCTTGTCAATTTAGTTATTAATTCCCTATAAGTAAACTAAGTCGGTGAATTGTGAATAACGTTGAATTGACAATAACGGTAAATAAAATGCATGTGTGACGATTTTGGCATGAGCGGAAATAAAGCAAGCAACCAAGCAACAATAAAATCATAGTATGGCCACCTAGCTAATCAAAATTAACTAGATAGTTACAAATTCGGAAACCAACTCCTTGGTCCCTTGCCTCTTCACTTGGAACATCTTCCAAAATGGCACCGTCTTGACGGAGTCACCGGTCTTCGAAAAAATAATTACAAATGTACAAATATACAAATTCCTATTATACATTTATACTATAAAATAAAATTATTAAATTATACAAACCGGCGATAAGAGATCGCAATAAAATTACAACCAAAACGTTATTCCCTTACATTACGGGTAATAACGATAAAAAATAACTAGGCCATACTAGGTACAAACTTTGCATAAATTATTAAATAAATGACATTCATTCATTCAAACATAAATAAAATAATTTGCTGCAAAATTCATGCCAAAATCGTCCTAAGTTCAATTCATGCTCATTGTAGCTCGATTTCTTCCGGGATTTATTGATTTTTAACCATTAAAAATCATCATCAACTTTTAAATCTCATTTAAATTCAAACTAATTAACTAAACTGATTTAGAACTCAAAATTAGTCACTACTAATTGTGTTGGTCATTAATTAGATCGATTTGATTTCATTTGCTAAATATTACGGTTTAATCATAACAATTATGAAATAAAACCAAAATAAAATATAAACATCATAAAATTTGAAACCAAAAATTTTGTACATTCTGGAACAATTCCAGGAAATATAAAAATAAAAAATATTTGCTCAAAAAATTTAAATTAATTTTATGAACAAATAGCTTTGTATTTAATGGTTTTATCAAATAAAAACATTAGATATAGTAAAACAGTGAAACAAATTATGAAATTTCACCAAGAGTATCAACATCAGAATGTAAAATGTAAAAAAATTTTCAAGACCATAAATGGACGTTTCAATTTTATGAACATTATAATCTCATATTATCGACTTTTATCGTATAAAAATCAATAAACATGCAATACATAAGTAAAAGTCACGAAATTTTACATAAAATATGTAAGAAATGCACGTGAGATCATATTAAAATTTCATGGCCAGAATCAACATGCAACTATTTTTAGTTAACTTTTAACTCATAAAATGCATGTTAACTCGGTTTAAACGCCAAAAATCAAAATAAATAGCAAATTAATCCCTAAAATCACGAAATTTGACCACAAACATTTTTAGGTCAGTAGGTATACATGCACCAAAAATTTTCGTCAGAATCGTATTTTAACTCAAAATCTTTGATTTATTAGTTATCTTATAACTTTAACAAAAATGTCCAAAATGAACATGCATGCTACAAGGTAGCTCTGATACCAATTGAAAGTCCATAGACCTTAATTAGACTCCTCTAATTATTTACTAAATTACTTATTAATTTAGTTTATAATGATCTATGTAACATGCATGCAAATATAAAGACATTTATATAAGAGAAGAAATTTCCTCACATTGATATGGAAAAAATAAGGGCACAACAAGAACTCCTTCTTGTTGTTCTTGAGCTACAAATATGGATGAACACAAGTAATCTCCAAAGTAGAAGATCTCCTCTAAGTTGCACCACGATTAACCCAAATAATCTACCCTTATTATTAACTAGATAATAAGATAGATATAATACTACTAATACTAGACTATATTACTACACTAGTAATACTTAGTAAATATTAGTATTTGAGAGTTTTAGAGAGAAGATGAGTTTTGAGAGATGTATGATCAAATAAGCAAGAATGAAGTTGTAAAGGAATGAACAACAATTGTTCTCCTTTTATAGCCATGAGGGCCGGATATCAACACCATAAAATGGTGATTTTTTCTTCTTATTTTATTGCCATGCAAAGTGGTAATGTGTTGTAGTGAATAAAATGATTTCATGTTTACTATTCATGTCATAAGCATATGTTGCTTGTGAGTGTGAATAAGAACAACAATCATCACCAAC
>JAIUZE010012730.1:0-32209 GCA_022085475.1 Heliosperma pusillum | reverse complement strand
CTTACTGCTCTGTCCTCAGCCTCATAGGTGGTCCCACTCCTCAATGTTATGGCATTCACATGGTGGACATGATCGGTGGTTTTGCTAGGCTGAGATGGGAGGTGGCCTTGCTGCCTTTGAGCTTGTGAGGCAGCTAGTTGAGCTCTCTGAATCTCCAAGTTCTTAATAGCCCCCGCCTTTTCTTGGTCCATTTTAGCCACTTGAGCAATGAGGTGCTCCTGGCTTTTTTGCATTCCCATCAGCATCATCCTCAAATCGTTCATATCTGTGAATGTAGGAGGCTTGAAGGGTTGAGGTCTGTTTTGTTGCTGGTATGGAACTTGACCGATCGGTTGAGATGGTTGGCCGATCAGTGGATGCTGGTACTGAGGGTTTGGCCTGTTGTACTGCTGGTTGAAGTTCTGCTGCTGATAGTTCTGATAAGCAGCAACCTGTTCTACTATCCCTGGGTACCCAAAATTGTCCAGAGTGTATTGTTGTTGGAGGGCACCGATCGGTGAGGGTATAGGGCCGATCGGTGGAGCAATCGTCGGGGCTGTGTTGACCTTCAAACTGGCCAACTGGGCTTTAAGATCCTCGATTTGGGCTGTCATACTCTGTTGGAAATGACCTTCAGTGCCTATAGCAGCCAAAGTAGTGGAAGATTGGCCATATTGGATACTATGGCTAGCCATAGTCTCTATCAACTCACGAGCCTCAGCTACTTCCACGTTGGAGAACATCCCATTTGCCGCGGAATCCAATATCCTCCTTGAGTCCGGCATTAGAGCGTTGTAAAATGTCATGGCCATGAACCCTTCTCCAAACCCATGATGTGGGCATTGCTTCTCCAGGGTTTTGAACCTCTCCCAAGCATCGTAGAGATTCTCATTGAGCCGTTGTCTAAACCCGGTGATTTGCATCCTTAGGTTGGCCGTCCTCTCCGGCGGGAAAAACTTCCTGTAGAAAGCAAGGACTAGGGTGGCCCATGTATTGCTAGTTGCGACCAGCAAGGTTTCCAGCCAAGATGATGCTTTGTCCCTCAATGAATGAGCGAACATCATCCTCCGGAGTTGATCTTGTGTCACCCCTTCGTGGGTGATCAATTGGCAAAGGTCACAAAATCGGTTGATGTGGCGCGCCGGGTCTTCGGATAGCGCACCACCAAAGTGTTCTTTGTGGATGAGGTTGTAGAAGGATGGGTCAATTTTAAAGTTTGTGGCTGTGAGGTTCGGTTTGAGAGTCCCTGTAGGAACTTGCTCAGCCGAGGGCACGACTTCGTCAGCTAGTCTAGGCATGGTTTTTCTTGGTGATGTGGGTGGGGTTGATGTTGGTGAAATTGTAGGTGATGGTGAGGATGTAGGGGTTATTGTGGGTGTTTGTGTGCTTTCGTTGTCAGCCAGCCTTCGATTTCTGCGCAGTAATCTTTCTGGTTCAGGATCGAAGTTCAGCAGGGCAGCAGAGTTTCTCCTGCGCATAAACACTGGCAAGACAAATCAGAAAACAAGGCAAAGCCGATCGGTGGGGGGTATGTACCGATCGGTATAAGGGCAAAATTTCACAGAAGTCAATTCGAACAGAAAAGAAACACCAAATTAATCAGAAAATCGCCTCCCCGGCAACGGCGCCATTTTGATAGGCGAGATTTATGTCGTTATAAATCCGATATCAAACAATAATTTATAAGTCCAAACTAAAACTAACTAGGGCAGCTAGTGATAAGTCCAGGTCGATCACAGGGAGGCGCGATGTATCTAATCAGTTTAGGTCGATATTCAATTCTGCTAAGGTGACAGGTTTAACAGGTTGAGAGGTGAGTTTAGAAGGTACGAAATGGAAAGCAGTGAATAAAGGAAAACAAATATAAAACGAAGTAAATTTATGAAAATCAGATGAAACGAAGACTAGGGCAGAACGGGTTCACTATGGTGTCAAAGGGATAGGTCGAGCCAAGGTCTAAACAGTCTAAAGGGTGAGAAAGTTGCTTGTCCGGCCTCCTAACCACCCCTAGCGACTCTGATAACTGGTCCGGTCTCACAGAAATCACTATCCTATATGTCCACCGATCGGTATAAGGCTATGCCGATTGGTGTCAGGTCTATTTTCCCAATCACTTGGTCAGTCTCAAGGGAAATACACTAAACAAATGATAACCTAGCGTCCTAGGTCAGTCAAACGACAATTAAATCAAACATAGGTTCAGATGCATAAACGGTTTAATTGGAACCCCCAAATCCCGGATCCACAATAGTTCACCCTAGCCCTAGCATGCAGAGTAGCTACTCATGGTGATAGATATTAAGCAAAACAAGAAGACACAGGATGGTAAGGCAAGATTCATGGTCGAGAAACGTACAAACATGAACGAAAATGACAGAAAACGAAATAAAACTGAATCAGAACCTGAATTAGGGCAAAAACAAGGAGGATGCCGATCGGTGTAAGGCTATGCCGATCGGTATAGTGTTGTAAATGATCGAAAACGAAAACGAAATTACTTCTAAATGAAATGGAATTACATAAATGAAAAATGGGAAATTGCTTCAGATCCGTGACAAGGGATCTGTGCTGCCGTCGTGAGATGCTCTCGAGATCCGCTGCTTCTCCCACTTATAACCCTCCTTTAGGTCTAGGGTTAGGTTTTTGGCCTCCAGAATTGAGTCTTGGGCCTGTAGCTGAAGCTGGGCTTGCGTATTGGATCGGTCCATGTTGGACCTTAGAGTCTTGAGCTCAATCTTGGATCTTTGGTGAAGGCACCGATCGACATAAGTGATGGGCCGATCAGCATCATGCTAATTGGACTCATCTTTTGGTCTTGGTTGCTCCATCCGATCGGCATTGGTGCTTCACCGATCGTTCTTGGGTCTTGAGGGTGTCCAATGATCATGCTAACACTTCCACCGATCGGTCTAAGCACCTTACCGATCGTTCTTGGTGTTACAACCCCACCACCGATCAGTGAAGAGTATAAACCGATCGTCAAAGGCAAGAGGTCGATCGGTACGAATTCCTGCACAGCGCACTGAACTTCAAACGTCCGCTATTTCTTTGTTACTTGGTCAAATGAGGCGTTTTTGGTTGCGTTTCGAAGATAGGAAGAAGATCTTTCCGTGGCATTTTGAATCGCCTCGTTCCAATGTCTAGAACTCAAGATATGGCCTCTCAAAGATGACCCTAGTGAAGCAGGGTCTCAAATCATAATCTTGATTTTTTTGAGCTCGATGTTGCTTCTTCATTATAGCTGGCCCAATCGGTATGCCATGTATTTGAGCCTTGTTTTACTTCCTTTTCATCCAGAATCGATTGCGTGAGTTGGTGAAAGGTTGGTTCTTGATCCTTTATTCCTCGTGTTTAGCCAAAATGCTTTCAAATCACCCATAAAGGGCGTGAACTCTGCAAAATAGACATGAAACATACCAAAGTAGCAAACGAGAGGAATACGACTAGAAAAGAGCTCAAAGGAGCTACCTATGATGCACAAATGGGGTAAATGCGTAGGCAAATGTGCATATGGAATACGCACATCAAATCTCCCCAAACCAAACCTTTACTTGTCCTCAAGTAAAGCAATAGAGACAAGCATGGATCGAGATCATAGCTCAAGACACATTTACTCAAACTAGTGTGAACAATGGCCATTACAAGTGCAGAAGGAACATACGCGTGAGAGTCGACCTTCAAAACAAGTCTCATCTAGCCTAACAGTCAATGCTCTTCATGAATACTCAAGACCTTGCAATCGAGCTCAAAAATAAAGACGCAACAAGCATTTTCAATAGCATGACTCAAATCAATGAAGTAGTACTCAAGATACTATATGTTCTCAAGGTATGCGGGGTACAAGGCGTAACGGGGCTGAAGTTCAAGGTGGAAGGTGGCTGCGTGCTAACGCGTTTGGGCATGTGTGGCTCATTAGTGACTAGTGGCTGCATGACCACTTGGACTATTCTTCAAATGTTACCCATTCACAACATTCATTAACATCATCCCAGCTTCTTGTTCAACACTTACAGTATTCAGTCACAATTTCTTCGCTTTTGATTAGTTGAGCTTCTTATGACTTCATTTATTCATTTGATTATCAGCGCCTTAGCAAAATTGACGTCTTAGTGTCTTTTCACACCAGATTCAGGCAAAACTTCTTCTTTTGATGAGCAAATCGATCGGCTATAAATCATACCGATCGGTTCTCGATTACAATTTCCAGACGGGATTATCACTTTACACACATTTAGATTTCATTCAGCATAGTTACAGTACCTCTTGTCCTTACACGCAACCAACAGTCAAGGTGGGTGAGTATATGGCATGTAGTTTGAGTATCCGGGTTGTAACCAAGGTTAATATATGGCAATGTGGGCTCAAGAACAAGGACCTAAGTCTAGAGGGACAAAAGAGGCTGTTTTGGCCATGTGGAGTTCAATTTTTGTGGGTACCCGGTCCCGCAGGACTTAAGTGCATACCTTCGGAAATTAAATTGAGCTACTAAGTCACACAATGAGACAATGCAAGAGCATGCAAGCTAAGATTTACAATACGTAATCGCCTCGTTCCAATGTCTAGAACTCAAGATATGGCCTCTCAAAGATGACCCTAGTGAAGGAGGGTCTCAAATCATAATCTTGATTTGTTTGAGCTCGATGTTGCTTCTTCATTATAGCTGGCCCAATCGGTATGACATGTATTTGAGCCTTGTTTTACTTCCTTTTCATCCAGAATCGATTGCGTGAGTTGGTGAAAGGTTGGTTCTTGATCCTTTATTCCTCGTGTTTAGCCAAAATGCTTTCAAATCACCCATAAAGGGCGTGAACTCTGCAAAATAGACATGAAACATACCAAAGTAGCAAACGAGAGGAATACGACTAGAAAAGAGCTCAAAGGAGCTACCTATGATGCACAAATGGGGTAAATGTGTAGGCAAATGTGCATATGGAATACGCACATCAGTTGCGAATAATTTGAATGGTTCTTCTAGTATTCCATGCCCTTGTGAAAGATGTGGTAATATTAGGTATATGGCTATTCCGGACGTTAAAATTCACCTAGAAAAGTATAGTTTTAGTCGATCCTATACCCGTTGGATTTTTCATGGGGAATCATTAGAGGAAGATAATAATTTTGAAGAAGATGATCTTGAGGTATACGAAAGGATAACTGATGATCCCGAGTTTGCCGAGTATGTTGAGTTGGAAGCAGACGAGTTGAATGTTGGGTCTACAGATAATGAAGAAAAAGATGATGAATCAAATGCTTTTGAAGATGAAAACATTAATTTGGATGACCTTGACAACATGTATGAGAAGTTGTGTGAGTCTGAAGCGCCTCTGTACCCTGGTTGTAAGTACACAAAGATGTCGGCTGTGGTGAAGTTGTATAATATCAAGGGGGCAAATGGGGTTAGTGACACGTGTTTCACTAGTTTATTAGCCTTGATAAACGACATGCTTCCAGATGGTAATGTTCTTCCCGTTAAGACATATGAGGCTAAAAAACTAATTAGAGGGGTGGGTATGAAATATGAGAAAATACATGCATGTCCAAATGATTGCGTATTGTATCGAAAATTATATCAAAACTTAACCAATTGTCCGGTTTGTTTTGAGTGGCGTTATAAGGATAAGGAAGGGATCCCGGCTAAGGTGTTATGGTATTTTCCAGTGATACCAAGATTCATAAGGATGTTTGCGAATAGCAATGATTCAAAAATGTTAACTTGGCATGAAACTGGAAGAATAAATGATGGGAAGCTAAGACACCCGGCAGATGGTATGCAATGGAAATCGTTCGACGCTAAGTATCCCGAGTTCGGCATTGAACCTAGAAACTTACGTCTAGCGCTGTCCACTGATGGAATGAACCCACATGGAAACATGAGTACCCAACATAGTACTTGGCCAGTAGTGTTGGCAATATACAACTTACCTCCATATGTGTGCATGAAAAGAAAGTACTTGATGTTGTCGTTGTTAATTTCCGGCCCTAAACAACCTGGAAATAATATAGATGTCTATTTGGAACCTCTTTTAGATGATTTGCGAATTTTGTGGGATAGTGGGATAGAAGTATTTGATGCATATAGGAATGAAACTTTCAATTTGAGAGCGATGTTATTGTGTACAATAACCGACTATCCGGCTTATGGCGACCTTTCTGGGCATACGGTGCATGGGAAAGAGGCATGTCCATTGTGTGGGGAGGATATCGAGTCTGAATACTTGAAGTGTTCTCATAAGTATGTGTATTTGGGAAATAGGAGGGGCTTGGATCCTGACCATTGTTATCGCAAGCAGCAGAAAGCATTTAATGGACGTCAAGAACATCGTCAACCTCCTAGAATTTTGAGTGGGCATGAAGTTTATCAGAAAGTAAAGCATATTGAGATAAAATATGGGAAGAAGAACGGCTCTAAATTGTCTACTCGTGGGTATAAGAAAAGATCCATATTTTTTGATAAACTTCCATATTGGCCTGACCTGGAGGTCAGGCATTGCCTCGATTTCATGCACATTGAGAAAAATGTCTGTGATAATATTATCAATACCCTCCTGAATGTTCCCGGTAAAACAAAGGATAACGCCGCAGCTAGGGAAGATATGCAACTGATGGGTATTAGGCTAGAGTTGGCACCACAGAAGAGAGGTAATGGTACATTTTTACCGCCAGCAGCTTATACCCTTTCACGGAATGAGAAAAAAGAGTTTTGTGCATGCTTGAATGGAATTAAAGTGCCACATGGTTATTCGTCCAACATCAAAAGCCTTGTGTCGATGCAAGATCTAAAACTCACCGGGTTAAAGTCACATGATTGCCACACTTTGATGCAACAATTACTATCCGTGGCTATTCGCTCCATTTTACCTGAAAAGGTACGATATGCTATTACCAGATTCTGTCTCTTCTTCCAGTCCATATGCGATAAAGTCATCGATCCCGATGATGCGGATTCATTGCAGGACCTCGTTGTCACCTCTCTTTGTCATTTTGAAATGTATTTTCCACCCTCTTTCTTCACTATCATGATTCACCTGACCACTCACTTGGTTAGGGAGATTTTGTACCTTGGGCCCGTGTACTTGAGATACCAGTATCCTTTCGAAAGATTGATGAAAGTCTACAAGGACTATACATCTAATCGGTATCGTCCAGAAGGTTGTATTGCTGAACGTGCTATATTAGACGAAGCTCTTGCATATTGTTACGCTCATCTCTCCCCTGAGGAGTTAATTGGCGTTCCAAAGAATCGTCATAGTGACTGGATGACCGGAAAAGGTATTAGGGGCCGGGTTGAAAAAATTGTGGCACGTGACATGTTACATTTAGCACATACGTATGTGCTAAACAACGAAGATGAGGTGCAACCTTATATTGAACAACACAAAGATGAGCTCAAATACGATCACCCAAACAAGAGCGAGATGTGGATTGCAAACGAGCATAAGAAGACATTTGGAGAGTGGTTTAGGAATGTTGTCTTGGAGTATAAGAATTTGTATGGTGATGACATCTCTCCTAGGTTACTACGTCTTGGGTTAGGTCCAAATGCCAGGGCCACTTTTTTCAGCGGTTTTGCTATTAATGGTTATACTTTTTACACCCGCGAGCAAGATGAGTTGAGCACAATGCAAAATAGTGGTGTGAGTTCTGAATTTGAGGCAATGCACTTTGCTACTTCAAAAGATAAAAACCCTATTTGGGGAAAATGCCTTTATTATGGTGTTATTCAAGAAATATTGGTATTAGATTACATTGATTTCACAATACCTCTGTTTCGATGTAACTGGGTTGATAACAACAACAATTGTGTTCAAAAGGATAAAATGGGATTTACGTTGGTCAATTTGGATAAGGTTGGCAATAATAAGGATGATCCTTTCATAATGGCATCCCAAGCTAAACAAGTGTTCTATGTCACCGATCCTATGGATAAGAAGTGGTCTGTTGTACTATCTATAAGGAGTAGACGGGGTGCACCCGATAATGGTGGGGATAATGATCAGGATGTCGTGTTTGAGGGAATGGATCACTCTTCCACTGTATCTTATTTGACAATGTTGACACTGATCATGATAACATTGAAAGCATCTATATGCGTGATGATCATGGTGAAGGTATTTGGGTTAACGAAGAAACTATGTCGGGCAAGAAACGTCCCCGATCCTGAGGTGGTTAATAATGTGAGGTATTAGCTTATATATTTGTTTTTTTTTTTTAGTTTCTGTTATTTTTTTAAATAACTATCTTTCTGATTTTTTTTAAATAACTTAGGAACGGCATAGTATTAACAAACGTAAAGCACTGATACTTTATTAGCTCGAACATATTTGAATTTAGGAACCATAGCGGAAATCTTACAACCATAGCGGATACAGACACACACACTTGACACTCGATCAACATCTATTATGATAGGCTGATACAAGACCACAGGCCCTAAAACCCCATTACACTGCTATTATGATAGGCTGATACAGACACACAGGCCCTACCGGCCATCATACATGACCACAGACCCTCCCATCCCATTACACTGCTATTATAATAGGCTGATACAGACACACACACACTTGACACTCAACATCTAACACATGACGTTGCTTGGAATTTTTAGGTGTACATTGCGTGGAAAACAGCCACAACCTGGTTACGATTTCTGAATTGGCCGACTGCTGACCATTCAAGATGGTCGGATACGGCACGTGGAAATAGTCGACGGTATTCTTCAGAAGCTCGGCGTCCTCGTCTGTGGCTACCCAGAGGTATGGTTCGACTGTTGATCTATTCGGAGCAACCCAGTCGCTCTTACCATGGCCTCTGAGTTGAAACATATTGCCAAGCTTAAATGCTGATTCTGCATCTGCAAGTGATGTTCCAAACTGAATGAGTAGTATCCCTTTGAATCCCCCAAGGCGCCCATTGTGGCTTAATTCTGCTGACCGAGTATCCCAGCTCAATAAGCTTATTCCTCAAAGGAGTAAAGCTTTTGGCAACAAATTTTCCATCGTCCAAATGGCCTGGGGCATTCATTAAGACACAGTGATATGGACGAGCAACATTTTGAGACATTTCAAAAATAGACAAGTGATTTAATAGTTTTGGTTTGGTTTATTTGCAGTGAGTATTCTTTTCTGAATTTATAGCATTCAGTGTATTGTCTTTAGTTTTTGTTAGCTTTGGTCATTGTTGAAGATTCCCAAATTATTTAGCTTTTGGTCATTCATTATACAGTCTCCATGTTTTGGTTTCTGCTGATATTGTTGTGTATAATGCTTATGATATTGCTGTCTTTGTTGGTTTCTGCTGATTATTATTGCAGTGTATAGTGCTTATGATATTGCTGTATCTAATTATAATTAAAAAAAAAAATAAAGGTAAGCAACAACAACGGTTGTTGTAAATATACCCGTTGTGATTGATTATAACAACGGTTAATAACCATAAACCGTTGTCATAGTGTTTACTAATTACAACGGGTAGACTACTATAACCGTAGTCATTACTCTATCACAACGGTTTGTTTATGAAAACCGTTGTCAATATTTGTAGATAGGAAACACACACACTAATAATACAGTCTGTACTGCAACACAAAAACTCTTATCACAAAGCGATCACTTTTCTGTCATCATCTCCCTTATTATTTTTGAATTTGTGAATTTGTGAACTATTTCTTGAATTTGTCAATGTCATTTCCTGAATGTCGTTTATTATTTTCACCAATTCAATGTCGTTTATTAGCAAATTTGTTAATGTCATTTCCTGAATGTCATTCAATTCTAATTTTGCTTTATCGATTGAATAGCTTTGAATTGAATTAGTTTAATTACTTCTAAACTTAAGTCAAAAAACAAATTAACGTATCAACATTAATATTATTAAATAATAAGTTCAAACGGCGCCACACACAAATGGCGCCAAAACAACAACAACCAAACAACCAAACAACTACAACCAAACAACAACAACAAATTAAATTGAGTCCGGGTAAATCTCCCGGATAGCTGCCACCGCTAGAGCATATGCATCAATCGGGTCAGCCTCGGCCAGAGCCAACCCTTCCCACTGCTCTACCTGGGTCACTTCAACGAGGTCGACCCCATTTGGCCAACGGTAACGGTCATGTTCGGAAGCCACCCATAGATATGGCCCAGGCTGGTGGTCCGTGCTCTCAATAAAATCTTTTCGCCCATGCCCGGCCTTGTCAAACATTCTTGCCAGTTTGAATGCGGACGCACGATGAGCATCCGACATCCCAAACTCGAAAACGAGTTCCCCTGTAAAGTGCCTGCGATGATAATTTGGCCACATCTTCCTGATTAAGTAGCCATTTCGAATAAGCGTATCACGGAGTTTTTTGTAACTTTTACACACAACGTAGCCACCCTCAATATGACAAGGCATTTCTTTCATGATGCAAGCATATGGTTTAGTAAAAGTTCCAGACATTTTGTATGGTTGATGTTAGTATTGAGGCTGGGAAATTTTGTATGGTTTAGCAAATATGTTATTGATTAGAGTTGGGAATTTTGTACGTGGTTGATAACCTGCTTGTATTGAGGCTGTATTTATAGTTTGGATTGAGAGGCGTGAAGCAGTCCGACTTGTCAACCAAGCGTCGTCATCATCATCGTCCTCTGCCTACCCACGTCGGCCTTATACTCGGAGGTTGGATGCCGCAAGAGATATGTTGAGCTGTACCCGTCCTACCTTATCTCCACATGCAAGACGTGTACTTGCAGGCATTGAATCTGTTATTGCAAAATACGAGGTTAATGATCCGGAAGTCATCAGTATCATCAATATTGTTCCGGATTGTTGGTGGCAGTGTGAGAAAAGCTTTTTACTCTTAACCGGAATTGTTCCGGATTATTTAACATCTTTATTTATTTGATGTCGGATGAATGTAATGTACTTTAATATAAAATCTAGGTTATTCCTAATGAAATCAATGAGAAAGAATGTTGTTTAAAGTGTTTGAATTGATGTTCAATACTTTTTATAGAAGTATATCAAAAAGGGTTTAGGGTTTAGGGTTTAGGGTTTAGGGTTTAGGGTTTAGGGTTTAGGGTTTAGGGTTTAGGGTTATTTTGAAGTAACACACGTATACTAATAATGATACTTAATAATTAAAAGTGATCCGACCCGAAAATGATACTTAATAATCATCACGCGGATAATAAATAATGATTTCTATCGAATTAAATAAAATAACCCGATACTAGCGAGCTAATTAATTTTGGGTCGGACAGTTTCAGGTTTGTGATGCAAAAACGGCCCGACGAATCTAACTACCTGATCGGAATATGGCCTATTATTATTAATAATAATAATTAACCATTTATTTGTTGATAAAACGTATGTACATACATACGTACACAATAATATAATATATATATATATATATATATAGAGAGAGAGGTGGGATCCGGTGAGTCCACTTAAATATTTGAGTCCGTGAGTCCAAGAAACAATATCACGTAATGTACGGAACAATATCACTGGTTATACTAAAAGATATCACAAATAAAACAACAGCACAAAAGGGTTAAAAATATTTTATGTCATTTTACTCGCAGTCGACGACGACCACTTACGCACCATTACCGGCGACATATCCAAGTACTTAGATGACATAAGCAAACAATTATCCACCATCGTCGTCACCCATTTATCCCATGTTTTCTTTTCAATCTCTATATTCCCTCACCCATACACTCCTCGGATCTCACACTACCACGCACCATAACCTATCACAATAAAATATGTCGCTGTCATTGTTAAACAAGGGATCTCGTCATCGGCTATGAAATAGAATCACAAAGGCCAAGATGCTAAGTACAAAGAAAATATGATAAAAGAAGCTCTATGCAATAAACTCCGGTGAAACGCCGATAATAGTGACTTGCTCACGAGAGAATGATGGTGTTTGTCGGAGTTTCGGTAGTGGAATCAATTGGTGTGAAAAAAAGTATGAGAAAAAGAAGCTAGTAGTAGTGCGCAAAAAAGTTGTTCAGTGGTGTGATATTGTACAGTATAACCCGTGATATTGTTTAGTATAACTTGTGATATTGTATCCAGGACTCACGGACTCAAAAAGATAGGGTGGACTCACGTGATCCTAATTCTATATATATATATATATATATATATATATATAATATATATATTATATATATAATATATAATATATATATATATATATATATATATACAGAAAGGTTCAAATGAGTCCATCATATCTTTTGAGTCCATAAGTCCTCTTATGAGCCCTTAGATCTTTCAATGTGGGTGGTTGAGATTAGAAGCAAAAAGTAACCATTACACTAATCCATTACTTATACACTAATTAATCTTTTTTCTCTCTCTAGCTTAAAGTTGATAACATTTTAGCATTTTTAGGGTTTAACTTTTTTTTCAAGGGTAACTTTTGTTTTTTTACTAGTGTGCAGGTTCACAAGTGTAACTTTGATCTTTTACGAGTGTAACTTTAATCCAAAAAAGTATAACCTTATACTAAAAATTAATTTTACGACAAGATTTTGACATTTTACGTATTTTCAAAGTGTAACTTTAACCTTTTACAAGTGTAACTTTAATTCAAAAAAGTGTAACCTTATACTAAAAATTGATTTTACGACAAGATTTTGACTTTTTACGTATTTTCAGAGTGTAACTTTAGCCTTTTACAAGTGTAACTTTAATTCAAAAAAGTGTAACCTTATACTAAAAAGTGATTTTGAGACAAGTTCTAGACATTTTACGTAATTTTATAGTGTAACTCTATTGTTTTACAAGTGTAACTTTACTCCAAAATAGTGTAATTTTATACTAAAAAATGATTTTTAAGACAAGTTCTCGACATTTTACGTATTTTTAGAGTGTAACTTTAGCCTTTTACAAGTGTAACTTTAATTCAAAAAAGTGTAATCTTATACTAAAAATTGATTTTACGACAAGATTTTGACTTTTTACGTATTTTCAGAGTGTAACTTTAGCCTTTTACAAGTGTAACTTTAATCCAAAAAAATGTAACCTTATACTAAAACAGTGATTTTGACACAAGTTTTTGACATTTTACGTATTTTTAGAGTGGAACTCTATTCTTTTACAAGTGTAACTTTACTCCAAAATTGTGTAACTTTATACTAAAAAATGCTTTTAAGACAAGTTCTCGACATTTTACGTACTTTTAGAGTGTAACTTTGATCTTTTAGGAGTGTAACTTTAATCCAAAATAGTATAATTTTATACTAAAAAATGCTTTAAAGACAAGTTTTTGACATTTTACGTATTTTTATAGTGTAACTTTAACCTTTTACAAGTGTAACTTTAATCCAAAATAGTGTAATTTTATACTAAGAAGTAAGAAGTGATTTTAAGATAAATTCTCGACATTTTTCCATATTTTTGTAGTGTAATTTAAACCTTTTAGAAGTGTAACTTTAATCCAAAATAATGGAATTTTATTTACTAAGTAATTTTATGTCGTCTTATTTTTGAATTTTGAAAATTTAAATAATTTGAAGTGTAACTCTAAGCTTCTCAGAATGTAACTTTATTATATTGATAGTGAAACTTTAGTCATTTATAGTGTAATTTAACGTTTTACGATTATAACATTAATAATTAATAGTGAAACTTTAGTATATTGAGAATGTAACTTTAGTCCGTTGAAAATGTAACTTTAGTTAATTAAAAGTGTAACTTTAATAGATTGAAAGTATAACTTTAGTTCTTTTAATAGGGTAATTATTTTTAATAGATCACAAAGTGGAGGAAAAAGAAAACAAAAACAAGATCTGAAACCTCAAAACCACCCACCTCCCACCACCCACTACCCACGACTCACGACCCACGACCTTCCACCACCCCATCCACGCTACCACCACCGTCCTCCACTTCATCCCCACATTCTCTTTCGTCGCCTCCACTACCAACCCACCCCGACACCCTCCTCTGACCCCACCCTACCGCGACAGACCACCCCCTCCTCTGACCCCACCCCCCCGCGACAGCCCACCACCTCCACGACACCACCGACATGCGACCTGCGACAGAGGACGTAGATATGGAGGTTGGTGGTGTAGATCTACAACTTTTTTCTTCTTTTTTTTTCATTTTACATTTTTTGTGGTTGGTAAGGGTGGTAAGTGGTGGTGGGTCAAGAAATTAGGGAGTGGTGGCGTCGGGGTGGTGGCCGACGGATGCGGGCAGGCGGTGGAACTGGTGTCCGGTGGTGTGTCGTGGGTGGGGGAGGGTTGTGGTGATATTTTTTTTTGTTAGTCTCTTTGGTGGTGGTGGTGGTGGTGGGGTAGATCTAGTAGTGCGTGGTTTGTTTTTCAGATTTAAAAAAGAGAGGTGAGGAGCAGGTAGTGGCGAGGAGGAGGCGGCAAGGAGAAGGGAAGTGGGTATTTTTAGAGGGAGGGAGGGAGCGGAGGGAGGAGGAAGGAGGAGTGGCGGAAGACGGCGGGAAGGAGAAAGGAGCAGGGGCGGCAGACGATGGAGGGTGGAGATTAGATCTAGTTTTTTTCAGTTTTTTTTTTTTTTTTTTTTGAATTTGGCCGGCGGCCGGTGGTGGGTTGCGGTGGTTGGCGGTGGCTGGCGGTGGTTGGTGATGCCGGAAGTGAAGAAGATGAATGAAAATGAGGGAGGTTATGGGAGTGGGTTTAGAGAGGATGAAATTATAGAGAGAAGGAGGAGGAAATTTTAGAGAGAGAGTAATTGTGTGAGAAA
This sequence comes from Heliosperma pusillum, assembly GCA_022085475.1. NCBI lineage: Eukaryota > Viridiplantae > Streptophyta > Magnoliopsida > Caryophyllales > Caryophyllaceae > Heliosperma > Heliosperma pusillum. Next base: position 17,500 of record JAIUZE010012730.1, on the reverse strand, counting down.
TGAATTGGGTGAGAAATGAATTAGAGGGAGTTAGGTATTAGTGATTTAATTAGTGAGATAGTGAGAGAAAGTGGGTTAAACCCATTCATAATGACAAATTTTGTGTTTTAATCCCAACCATCCATCTCCAAGATCCAAGGGCCTCAAAGAGGACTTATGGACTCACTCTTTTGGGGTGGACTCATTTGATCCTTATTCTATATATATATATATATATATAATATATTATACAATATATATATAGATATATTATATAGTATATATATATATATATATATATAATAGGTGGTAAAAAAGCAATAAACCGTCCTTTTTAATTAATTTGAGCATATATATATATATATATGCATCGTCAATATATATATATCCGTCCCTTTTATTAGCGTACTTGGATGAACGAAGTCGATCGACCCCATATATATATATACATCATCATTATTTAATTTGGGAAACATTGACGTGTATATATAATATACTTACTTGCATGCATGTGCATTGATGAATCTGTTATTATTGCAAATTGTAGTACGAGCGTCGTTAATTAATGATCCGGAAGTCATCATCATTTAATTATTATATATATATATATATATCATCATCAATATTATATATATTATCATCAATATTATTGCAATACGTAGTACATATATACGAGGTAATTAATAATGACACGTGCCCCCGACCCGGCCCAAAAGCGATCGACCCGAAGTACGTAGCTACTTGCTCTAGATAGTGGATTGCCCGATCCGTACCTGCTGGCCTGGCCACCCGATCGATCAGTTTCAGGTTAACTAGTCATGCATGATAATTATAATAACCAGTTCCTTAATTAAAAAGAAAATGACCCGATTCGAGGATCCCTATCTAGACTCGATATATATATACCACATCCGCTTGACCCGGAAATTATCGACGACCGGCCCAATTATAATCATTCCCGAAATAGGCACGAATTGAAAGCCGAAAGGACCGATCAGCTCGCTTCAACCCGAATTGAACCAAAAACTAATAATAATTAATAACTAACCCGATCGATAAAGTTATTAATTACAAACCCGCCGAATCTAACCCGATTGGAATTGATTCCCAGGCCAAACCCGATCCGAGCTAATAATTAAACGTAACTTACGCCTATAACATAAAATTTAGAGCAAAGTAAAATAAATTAAATTAAATTTAGAGCAAAGTTAAATAAATTAATTTAGAGCAAAGTTAATGAGTTTATTTCGTGCCTCAAATTTTAATACCGCGCGCGCGTATCTGAAAAATTAAAAAAAATATACAAAATCTATAAAAACGGTGTTTTAGAATTTCACCGTTGTTATTACTTTCAACAACGAGTTATAATAAATAAACCGGTGTCTTAGTGTTATTACTTTCTACAACGGGTGTGCTTTAACCGTTGTCATTACTCTATAACAACGGTGGTTTGTAGGATAGCCGTTGTCAATAGTTTCTCTAAATAAACCCTTTAGTTTCTCTTAATAAAAAATAATTTACAATCATCCTCGTTTACACACAAATCTTACACACGTACATTATCATCATCATCATCCTCGTTTACAATCATCCTCGTTTACAACACAAATCTTTTTGTTTATTATCATCATCATCCTGCTCGTACTCGTGATCATCATCATGTCCTCTTTATCATCACCCTGTTCTCATTTTCTTTATCAGGTAATTTTTGTGTTTCGTCTTTAGGGTTTTAAGATTGAAGTTCATCTTTTTGTTTTCATTTTCTATTTATCGTTCTCTTTATCATCTATTTTCATTCCTTTCTAAGTTTTTAGAGTTTTAGAATCTCTGCATGACTCTTTATTTGTTCAGTTACTATTTCATTCATTTCAAGGTCTTAGGGTTTTAGAATCGTTGTATGCATGACTCTGTTCCGTTACTATTTCATTTCTTTTGAAGGTCTTAGTGTCTTAGGATTATCATGGGTGAAAAACGGAAAAGAGAAGAAAACAATGATAAGGGGGATAAGCCTGGTGAGAGGGGTGCTTCGAAGTGCTCTGCAGCCCTTGCAGCTATAGCGGCAAAAACGCCGATTGGAAATAAAATGGAGTGTGAAAGGTGTTCCTACTGGTCCAAATGCTAGCCATTTATCCACTTGGATTGGAGTTACAACAAAACAGTTTGTGCTTATTGATTTAGATGATTTCAGGAATATAAATCCTTCATTGCAGAACTTACTCTTGAAACGTATAAAGGTATGATAATATCTTTAGCTAAACACCATTTTATTTTGCATAAGTTACTATTACATAAGGCAGGAAGCCGTATAAAGGTTCGTGTAAAGGTATGATCTTAGACAGCCGCTTATTAGTATATATGATGATGATGCAGGAAGCTTTCGATATTCCAGACTGCCATGATAAGTATCTATTACGTAAGGCAGCGGCAGTCTTAAGGCAGTGGAGGTGTGACCTTGCCAAATTACACTTGTATGTCGACAAGGAGACGGGGCAGATGCATAAGAGCCCACCGACAAAGTACCCCAACATCCCTCAGCAACAATGGGATAATTATAAGGCGAAACGAGCTACTGAAAAGTTTCAGGTTAAGTATCCATGTCATATGTTTACATTTTTGTAAAACTCTACTTAAGGTTACATTTTTCTAAAAGTTTCAGGTTACATTTTTCTAAAACTCTACTTGTATCTATAATTTTCTAATTGTCTCATCTACTTGCGATTTAATATGATTTGAAGAGCGTTAGCGCCAGAAATCGTGCTAACATCTCACAGAAGCGGGGGGTATATTATGGTTCTCGAGGCGGTTACAGATTGATAGAAGAAAATCTCGTAGGTAGCATCTATATATTAGATTTTTTTAATCATACTTGGACTTGATATACATGTATACATATATTATTTTTGAGTTAACGTGTAGGTGTCAAAAGGTGTGACCGACTTGAATCGGCACGTAACTTATAAAGAAGGGCACACGCCTAAAGGATCCCGAACATGTAACGAATATGATCAGGAAGTCGTGGCCAACATAGTAAGTATTATTTTTATTAAGACGGGTTTTTAATAACTTTATTGTTCAATTCTTGTATGTCTAACTATCTATTTATTTTAGTAACAAAAATTACATTAAGTTTATTTAATATATTATAGGAGAATGTTCTGAAGGAGGTTGCGGAAGGGAAATTCACTCCGAGTGGTCGTGACGACGTTCTTGCTAGAGCGATCGGCCGTCCCGAGCATCCAGGTCGATTGAGGGGCGTCCCATTACATGTCGTAGTCACGAAATATTATGGGACAACTAGCTCGAACAAGAAGAAGAAAAATAAGGGGAAGGCTGACATGGTACGTATACCATTTGTTATTGTCATTTAAAATTCACATGTTATTGTTTTAACAAATTGCTGATTCTACATTTTGGGCGTGCAGGTTCAGTTATTGGCCTCCGTGATACTGAAGATGAATTCTGGAGGCAAGCCTTCCGAAGAAGAATTGAAGATGATGGAGGATGTCCTTAAAAAGGGTGAGGTAGTGCAACAGATTTGTCAAGAGGCAGACACTACTACCTTGCCAATACATGAGGAGACGGCTGAGAAGATGGGTGAGGTACCTACTGCCGTCGAGGTTTTAATACCTCAAGCCGATAAGGTAAATATGATTTTTTTTTTCTGCATTTGTTCTTTCCAGCAGCCATGCCTTTGATTGGTTTATTTTATTAGGTAAATGAGTCAGAAAAGGGGACGCAACTTGAGGAGACGGGTGAGGTACCTAATGCTGCTGAGGTTTTGATACCTCAAGCCGATAAGGTAAATACGACTTAACCATTTTGAACCTCTGCATTTGTTCTTTCCAGCAGCCATTGCATGCCTTTTATTGGTTAATTAATTTTATAAGGTAAATAACTCTGAAAAGGGGACGCAACTTGAGGAGCCGGCTGAGAAGACGGGTGACAATAAGGAGGTATGTAGAATATAAGAAGTTAGTATATGCTGTCCGTGCTAAATCTGGTCTGGACATGTTCAAGTATAATAGCCTACCCACCAACAATAAATACTTGTAACTAACTTTACATTATATACTCAATATAGATCATTTATGATATCTATTATATTGTGGTATTTAGTAAATAATGTGTATTCTTCAGGCCACAAAACAGCGGGTATTTGTTCTTCTCGCCGACCCTTCATTCACAGAGGATGTGATTGTTGCCCGGGGTTTCGTATACCCAAAGCCCAAGGACTCAGCGGAAACCATCTTGGTTCATGGCGAACCACTCTTGCCGAAGCATTCAAAAGTGGGGATAGTGGGAGTCGCGAAGGGCTATGGAACCCGTAAACTGCCCGTCCCAGTCCGCGACGACCTTCAAATTCTGGCAGATGCGGTTAAAGGTTTTGTCCAATGGCCTGAAAGCCACATTTTCCTGGCTCGTGATCGTAAAATTCAACAGAATGTAGCCGGGGTTAGAAAAATACATCTAATTTAACCCGCCTTTTGTCTTTGTTCATCACCTTCATAAATAGTGAAATTTTCATTTCCTGTTTTTGTTTTGTAGGTAACAAAAAACATGGATAAGTCTAACTCGATAGACAATAATCTTTCTACTACCTCGTCAATACAACAACTTGATGAGCTATTTAATCAACTCTCTTTATATTTTAAGTTCTACTATCGCCTCATCATTGAAAGAGCAACTTAATTTAGTTAGCCACATGTAGGTTGTGAAAGGTAGCACCCCGCATCATTTCCCCAAGCTGAAAGAGGTCAGGAGTCTATCCAGTACTAAATTTCATGGGAACGTTTACATGGAAAAAGTACGAACGGTGGCGATGCTGGAGCTTTATAAGGAGGCTGAGAGACGCATAGCAAGTGAGCAATTAATAATTATTCCGCTCGAGAATGATATTGTAGGGGTAGAACGCCAAGCAATGCTGGATTGGGAAATGCTAGCCGTTTGGGCTGGCCTTGACGAGATTGATGTCCAACACCTATATGTTTGGATGAAGTAGGTTTCTTAATAAATTAAATCATGCAGTATTCTAATATTCTGACTAAGATATAGTGTTTTTAATATCGGAATTAAAACCGTCATGTAGGTACTTGAACTCGGTTGTGATCCCCGAGACCAATAATCCACTTCCTCAATACGGATTCATGTGCCCAAATGTTTTATCTATGCAAATCGGGATGTTTTCGTATGAAGAACGTGTAGATTATATTGCTGGGGAATTGGCGAAAAACAATAAGCTCATTTTTGCCCCTTATAATGAAGTCGGGTAATATATAATTAATATTACGATTCCAAATACAATTGCATTTTATATGTTTGGTTATGATGCATGTTGTGCTTGTTAATAATGATGTGTCTCTCGATCTCTAGGAGACATTGGGTGCTAGCAGCGATCAATCCGACCACGAAGAAAGTATTTTGGTTGGACTCTTTGCATAGACAACCATCCGATACCTTTAAGACGTTGATTATTAAGTAAGTTTATAATACTGATGATGATTTGGCACATATAATATTAAGTTTCATTTATTATTATTAAGTAAGTTTATGTGACTTTCGGCATCTTTCCTTTTTTAAAGGGTTTTTGAGAAGAAAAGAGCAACCGGCAATCAACCGACAGAATATTCTGATGATGGCCCTACTTTTATTACGATAACAGGGGTACGTACGCGCAAATACAATACCTTAATAATGAAGTGCATTAAACTAATTACGCATATACATCTGTGTTTTTTAATTACGCATTAAACTAATTGGTAATTGCCTTCTCATCTCTTCGTTTATTATGTAATAATATGTCCCTAAACAGCCGGATAGCATCCAATGTGGATACTACGTTTGTCGTTTCATGTTGGAGATTATTAGGCGAAGATATGTCAGCATTCCAGAAAGATGTAGTAGTTTAATGTAGCTATTATTTACTTTTTTTCATTAGAGCTGATATCTTTTCTGCTATATATATATGATCGATGTTGCTAATTATGTATGATATGCCTATACTGTTGTTACCCTACTGATCGATGTCTTTTATTTGTTTTATCCGCAGTATTTAATCAACACGCCACATGTTCCTGAGTACACTAAGCACAATATAGACGAGGTAAGGGACTTGTTGGGCAAATACGTCCTTGAACAAAGAAAGAATAAATGAAACTTAGATTATTTTGGAAGCAGATAGGGAACTTTAATTTGTAGAAGTCATTAATTAGAGCAAGTTGTAAGTATGAATTGCTCTGAAAGAGATCATTTTGGTTGTATATATCATTTTGCTGCTGCTGTACATGAATTGCCCTGTACATGAATTGCCCTGTACATGAATTGCCCTGTACATGAATTGCTCTGATTTATATATAGATATATCATTTTGCTGCTTCTGAAATTGGTTTATGCGTGCTGCTGCTACTGCTGCTGATTTATGCAGGATTTTCACTGGTGGCAGGGGAACAAATTACAATTTTTTCAAAAACAATAATAAAAATAATAACAACGGTTTTTCAAAATTCATTAAAAGCGTTGTAACATATTTTCCACCAAAACTTATCATACCTTTAACAACAGTGTATTCTAAAATACCTGTTGTTATTAAAACTTTCCACAACGGCTTCTTTATTATAGTCCGTTGTAATTAACTATATTCACAACGGGTTTAAAAAACAATAGCGTTGTTATAATATTTCCCACCAAAACTAATCATACCTTTAACAACGGTTTCATTTAATAGAACCGTTCTCGTATCTTTCCCACCAAAATTATTCACACGTTTTAACAACAGTTATCTAGTAATAACAACGACTTTGTACCGTTGTTAAAACTATTCACAACGGTAATTTTATTAAATCGGAACCGTTGTTAAAACCTTTAACAACGGAGGCTTTAACAACGTCCGCTTTTTAATATTACAACGGTTTTTAACCGTTGTCATTTCCTGTTTTTGTAGTAGTGTGGGTCCTTTGACTAACGTTTCATCTCCCTTTGCTTTGACTTGACGTCCATCATCCCCCTTGACCTCTTCAATCGGGTTTGTTGATAGGGTTTGATGCAAAGAGATGAATTCCTCCGCCTAATTGATTGATCTTCCGACAACTGCGACATCGTCTTTACTTCTTCTCTCTTTTGAATTAGTGAACCTACTTGAAATGCCTTTCACTTGGTCAAGCTTGCTTCTTCAAATCGTCGGGTTCTAGGCAAATGCTCGGGAATATAGAAAAAGGGCGTAGAAACGTCACTTTCCCTACAAAACAGGTTAGAACATAGGAATTCGCCTTGAAGACGATATTAGCTCATAAAACGGCTTAACAAAGCACAAATGACATACAAAACCAAGCTAAATTGGGGGTTAAAATCATACAAATATTCACTTATCAAACTCCCCCAAGCTAAACCTTTCCTTGTCCTCAAGCAAACATAACAAACAATACCAGGACAAGGGTTGCAAGCATTGGCTACTACACCATCAAGAAATAAATCTCAACGTAAAACTTTGAAAACATAATGAATCATAACCCAAAAACAACATGGGCAAGAATGATACATAAACATGGCTGAGATTTACATAACGGCGTAGCACAAAGAATTTAACTATAGAATTTTCGGCTCTTGCATGATCTTTTGACAAATGGACTCTTACGGCACACTCGAACACTTAATGCATGTAAAAGGTGATTTCTTTATGTGTAAATGTTTTTGAGACACTCACCTATCTACGACTTATGAAAGTGTGTCCGCAATGTAATATGTTAAACAATTCAAAACACAAGTCAAAGATCATAATGCACACAGAAAAGAAGCCGAAAGGATGAGAAGAAGGCTTTGGGAAATGGGTGAAAGCTGGACAAACAGTTATGGTCAATGTGAAGGTTAGAATGAGCTAGCAACTGACCAATGATAAATGAATACTCAATCCAAACTTTCGATCAATTTCCCAGAAGACGGATAACGAAGCCAAAAGAAACAAATTGGCTTATTACACACGAAACACAAGGTTAAACTCCTTCTGAATATTGACTTGACATTTTGAGGAGATACTCACAACTTCTTCTATTTATTTCTTTTTCAATTTCTTTTTTTTCTTTTTCTATTTCATTTTTTTTCTTTTCTATTTTTCCATTTTTCTTGAACATCCACTTCTCCTGAATATTTTTAGTTCTCCCCAAATTCCTTGTAATTAAGGAACAAACATCTTGCTCAAAAGGGAGCACCCACACACCCTGCTTAGCGACTAGCTAAAGGTAGCCGCCCCAGTTTTATTATGTAGCTATTAGTCATTTTTTGTGAAACATTCTGTATGACAGGGGCTTAGTTTTTGAGGCTGTAAATTCAAAAGTGAAAAAGGCTTAAATCTTAGTCTGAATCATGAATGCAATGCTTATAGAAATGAAATGAGAACCATACTTATGCGTTTTGACATGACACACATCACAAGGAGAACTACACACACCTAGATGAGACTGGGTATGGATGTACCAGTCTAAGGAGGTTTTACCTTACAATATATGTAACTTGCCAAATGTCAAGATCAAGCGTACTCATCTATAGATTCATTCCATGCCTACTGTGTACAAGACTTCCCCATGTATGCACAATTCAATGAATATTGAATCATTATCTTTTGAAAGCTCTAAGTTTGGGAAATGTAACATGATAGCATAGTAAACAAGCAAGCAAAGCATGAAAAACATTCAATTATGTTCAGAAATTTTTTAAATTTTCTCAAAAATCTTCTCTTTCTTTTATTCAAAATTTGAAAAATGATATACTAAAATGCAAAATAGGAAAATGCAATCCCTCCCCCAAGCTAAACATCACATTGTCCTCAATGTGAGCACAAAAACAAAATATGCAATGAGATGCTTAATGGGGAAAAGGAAAAATGAAAGAAGAGTGAAGCTTACTAGTCAGCGCGGACTCCCCCAAGCTAGTCTTTTGGACTTGACAAGGAAGGTCTTTATAGATTCTTCAAAAACTCTTTCATCAACAAATTAAAATAAATCCTAATAACGAAAAAGGGAAAAAAATAAAAATGCAAAAAGAAAAGGAACACGGGTTGCCTCCCGAGAAGCGCAATTTAAAAGTCTTGCTAGACTCCATTTCTTTCTTTGATCATCCTTTATCTTTAAGCTCACTATCATCCAAGCTCATCTTCATAGCGTTCTTTACATTCTCCATCCATGCCAAGCTTTTTTGAGAATAGCCCTTTCTAGCACTTTTAGCAGTAGTGCTTTTAGTATGCTCACCTGCAAGAGAATCAACACTAACATGTGCCTCCAACGGATCCGTCAGTAAGGATCGAGGCATAGAAGAAACAATAGAATAGTCATACACATCAAGCACATAACATGAGTCTTCAAGCGCAGGACTCCTAACGGTGGAATTTTTACTAAATGTCACCTTGTCATCTCCTATCTCTAATGTCAACTTCCCATTCTTGACATCATAAACTGCACCAGTGGTGTGCAAAAAGGGTCATCCCAAAATGATTGGGATTTGAGAGTCCTCGGCCATGTCAAGTACTAGAAAGTCAACGGGAACGAAAAACTTACCAACTTTGACGGGCACATCTTCTAAAACACCCATAGGTTGTTTTAGAGAACGGTCCGCCTTTTGCAAAGTAATATTAGTGCATTTCAAAGCACCCATGTTAAGTTTTTCAAACATAGAAAAGGGCATGACACTTACACTAGCACCTAGGTCGCAAAGGGCCTTATCAATGGTATACGTGCCTATAGTGCAAGGGATGGAGTAACTACCAGGGTCCTTAAGTTTTGGTGGAGACTTATTTTGCAAGAGTGCACTACACTCTTTAGTGAAAGCTACGGTCTTCATCTCTTTGAAGGATCTCTTCTTTTTGAGGACTTCCTTCATAAACTTGGAATAAGAAGGAACTTGGGAAAGCAATTCAATGAAAGGGACTGTTACCTTTAAATTCTTGACAACGTCAAGGAACTTACCATACTGTGCCTCCTCCTTGTGCTTGGCTAATCTTTGGGGAAATGGGACTTTGATCTCAATAGGAATCTTGGGCTCTTTCCTCTTTGACATGGGCACCTCATCTTCAACATCAACAACCACATGCTCATCATTTTGCTTACCACTTCTCGAGGAAATGGCATTTACAGTTTCGTGAGGTTGGTAACATTGTGAAGGCAGCTACCCTTGCTTTTGGTGGGTATTAGAAGAGGCATATTGGGAAATTTTAGCTTCCAACAATTTGATGGCGGCATCCTTAGCTTGATCGCTCTCTTTGAATTTAGCTATCATGGTGTCTTGCCTTTGAGCCAATTGCAGAAGCATGGCTTCAATTTTACTTACACCATTGTCACTCTGTTGAGATGTAAAGGATTGAATTTGTTCTAGCTTTTATGTGAGAAGGGCTACTTGAGCTTGTAAAAGTGTCAAAGTGGGGTCCTCTTGCTTAGATTTCAATGGTATGGAGCGGGAATTTCTATATTGAGAATCGTGAATTGCCATGGATTCAATGGTAGTGTGAGCAATTTCAACATTAATTTGATCAAATCTTCCCTTGTTAGCAGAATCCAGGATACGACGGGACTCTATATAACACCCATTATAGAATGTGATGGCAAGGAGCCATGGATCTATCCCATGATGAGGACACTCCCTTTGCAAGTCCTTGTACCTCTCCCAAGCTTCATACAGGCTCTCATCATCCCCTTGTCGGAAACCAGTGATTTGACTTCTCAACAAAGCGATCTTTTCTGGAGGAAAGTACTTTTGGTAGAAGGCAAGAGCTAAACTCTCCCAATCGGTAATACCTAACGTAACCTTATCAAGGCTATGTATCCACAACTTTGCCTTACCCCTCAAACAGAATGAGAAGAGCATCTCTCTAATTTGTCCTTGGGTGACTCCAGTTTGTCTAATAGTGGAGCAATAGTCACAGAAGTTTTGGATGTGAAGGTTGGGATCTTCTGTGGCATTGCCACTAAATTGGCTTCTTTCTATAAGGTTAATGAATGCAGGTTTGATTTCAAAGTTTTGGGCTTCGATTTGGGGTGTAGCAATACCCCTTGGAAGTGTTTCTGCGGTGGGTTTGGAATGGTCTGAAAGTCGAACCATTTTCTTTTGTGAAGATGAAGATGGAATGCTAATTGAAGATTGGGTGGTTTTGTGAATGGATATGTGAAGGGATCTTCTTCTCCTTCAAGGTTAGATAGGATATCCGAGTATTTCTCACGAATACGATCTAAACTTGAAGTATCAGAAGCTTTTGAGATTTCGTTGAATAGCTTTCGTCTCCTACGCAGAGTTCTTTCTAGATCGGGGTCTAAAGAGATAGGGGTCCCTAGTCTAGAAGATCTGGGCATAAGATTGAAAAGCTAAGATGAAAAATCAAGAGAGGTCTAAAGGAATTTGGGTTCCTAAAGACTAGATAAAACTAATTGCGATAAAAATCACAAGAAAAAGGAAAACTAAACCGTGCTCCCCGGCAACGGCGCCAAAATTTGATCGTGCCTGTCGCAAGCCCGATACAAAGATAAATTACCCAGACTAGGCTAATAACAAGTTAATGTAATTAAGGAAGTAGGGGTCGATCCTCAGGGAGATGGTGTTTCCTATAAGATGTGAAGTGTCTCGCAATTGGGTCTTATCTAACGAATATCTGGGTTTTGGGAATTTAGTTTCTAAATTACTACAAGGCATAAACGAAAACGAAATAAAAGCAAATGGAAATGAAAACAATAAAGCAAATGATGAATTAACAATGATGAAAAGAATCTAGGGAAGTAGGTTCACACATGTAGATTAATATATTGATGAAATTGGATATGGAACATGCAAATAATTCATTGTGAGTTCGTAAGAATGATGTGTTCATTACAATCATAGATCAGATGGTCTAGCAGGCTTTTAGGCAATTTACTAGGTCTTAATCTACCATGTCATGCTTTGTCTATTCAATTCGCTTATCTCTACCTTGGAAAAGAATTCAATTCTAGTCAATGATTTCCGGCCAGAAATCGTTAACTATCGTTATAGTCCAAACATGCATAGACACAATGTTTTAAAAGCACAATTTCTTTTATCCAATTAACATCTTTTAATCAATCTAACATGGCTACCCCACACCCTAGAGAGGTGACTACTTACTCATGGCGATGTCTAAATCTAAGATGATATTAACAATGAAAACTAGGATAGACATGTTTTAAGACTCTCTATATGGCGATAATAACGATGCTAATTGATAATCTAAGAAATGAAATTACGACTATAACAACACTAAAAATGAATCTACAATAACATATAAAGAAAATAACAATCAAATGGAAAACATAAAGACATTAAACAAAGGCTAAAATAGAAATACCTAGGTGACGATCAACAACGAAAGCGATAACAATAATAGAAATCCCTTGCATAGAATAATCGTTCCTTGAGTTACAACACTTGTACCCAACAAGTAGATTACAAGGATGAATTTCTTATTGATCTAAGCTAATGTTTTGATGTGAAATGGACAGAAATAAACTAAGAACTAAAGACAAAAGAAGAAAATGATCTAAACTAGAAAGACTAAACTAAAGAGAAAATGTAAAAAGAGAAAAGATGTTGTGTGTGAGATTGTGTTAGATGTGAAATGTGTTGAGAAGAGTGGCTGGAGCATCCTTTATATAGCATTAGGGTTTCTTGGGGAAGGGGTCGAGCATTGAACATATAGGACAAAAGAAGGAAGTTGAGGCAATTTGTGCGGATCAGCAGGGATACCCGATCGGGTACACACTTACCCGATCGAGTAAGTTGCACTCTGGGTCCTTTGACTAACGTTTCATCTCCCTTTGCTTTGACTTGACTTCCATCATCCCCCTTGACCTCTTCAATCGGGTTTGTTGATAGGGTTTGATGCAAAGCGATGAATTCCTCCGCCTAATTGATTGATCTTCCGACAACTGCGACATCGTCTTTACTTCTTCTCTCTTTTGAATTAGTGAACCTACTTGAAATGCCTTTCACTTGGTCAAGCTTGCTTCTTCAAATCGTCGGGTTCTAGGCAAATGCTCGGGAATATAGAAAAAAGGCGTAGAAACATCACTTTCCCTACAAAACAGGTTAGAACATAGGAATTCGCCTTGAAGACGATATAAGCTCATAAAACGGCTTAACAAAGCACAAATGACATACAAAACCGAGCTAAATTGGGGGTTAAAATCATACAAATATTCACTTATCAAACTCCCCCAAGCTAAACCTTTGCTTGTCCTCAAGCAAACATAACAAACAATACCAGGACAAGGTTGCAAGCATTGGCTACTACACCATCAAGAAACAAATCTCAACGTAAAACTTTGAAAACATAATGAATCATAACCCAAAAACAACGTGGGCAAGAATGATACATAAACATGGCTGAGATTTACATAACGGCGTAGCACAAAGAATTTCACTATAGAATTTTCGGCTCTTGCATGATCTTTTGACAAATGGACTCTTACGGCACACTCGAACACTCATTGCATGTAAAAGGTGATTTCTTTATGTGTAAATGTTTTTGAGACACTCACCTATCTACGACTTATGAAAGTGTGTCCGCAATCTAATATGGTAAACAATTCAAAACACAAGTCAAAGATCACAATGCACACAGAAAAGAAGCCGAAAGGATGAGAAGAAGGCTTTGGGAAATGGGTGAAAGGTGGACAAACAGTTATGGTCAATGTGAAGGTTAGAATGAGCTAGCAACTGACCAATGATAAATGAATACTCAATCCAAACTTTCGATCAATTTCCCAGAAGACGGATAACGAAGCCAAAAGAAACAAATTGGCTTATTACACACGAAACACAAGGTTAAACTCCTTCTGAATATTGACTTGACATTTTGAGGAGATACTCACAACTTCTTCTATTTATTTCTTTTTCAATTTCTTTTTTTTCTTTTTCTATTTCATTTTTTTTCTTTTCTATTTTTCCATTTTTTTTCTTTTGAACATCACTTCTTGAATATTTTTCGTTCTCCAAATTCACTTTGTCATTAAGGAACAAAATCTTCTCAAAAGAGCACCCATACACCATAGTCTAGCTACTAGCTCAAAAGGTAGGCAGTTTTTATATGTAGCTATTATTTTTGTGAAACATTTGTATGAAGGGGCTTATTTTGAGGGGCAATTCAAAGTGAAAAAGGCTTCAAATCATAGTGAATCATGAATGCAATGCTTATAGAAATGAAATGAGAACCATACTTATGCGTTTTGACATGACACACACCACAAGGAGAACTACACACACCTAGATGAGACTGGGTATAGATGTACCAGTCTAAGGAGGTTCTACCTTACAATATATGTAACTTGCCAAATGTCAAGATCAAGCGTACTCATCTATAGATTCATTCCATGCCTACTGTGTACAAGACATCCCCATGTATGCAAAATTCAATAAATATTGAATCATTATCTTTTGAAAGCTCTAAGTTTAGGAAATGTAACATGAAAGCATAGTAAACAAGCAAGCAAAGCACGAGAAGCATTCAATGATGTTCAGAAATTTTTAAATTTTCTCAAAAATCTTCTTTTTCTTTTTTGGATAAACAAAAATGCAAAATGGGAAAATGCAATCCCTCCCCTAAGCTAAACATCACATTGTCCGCAATGTGAGCACAAAGACAAAATATGCAATGAGATGCTTAATGGGGAAAAGGAAAAATGAAAGAAGAGTGAAGCTTACTAGTCTGCGCGGACTCCCCCAAGCTAGTCTTTTGGACTTGACAAGGAAGGTCTTTATAGATTCTTCAAAAACTCTTTCATCTGCAAAATAAATCCTAGCAATGAAAAATGGAATAAAAAAATAAAAATGCAAAAAGAAAAGGAACACGGGTTGCCTCCCGAGAAGCGCAATTTAAAAGTCTTGCTAGACTCCATTTCTTTCTTTGATCATCCTTTATCTTTAAGCTCACTATCATCCAAGCTCATCTTCATAGCGTTCTTTACATTCTCCATCCATGCCAAGCTTTTTTGAGAATAGCCCTTTCTAGCACTTTTAGCAGTAGTGCTTTTAGTATGCTCACCTGCAAGAGAATCAACACTAACATGTGCCTCCAACGGATCCGTCAGTAAGGATCGAGGCATAGAAGAAACAATAGAATAGTCATACACATCAAGCACATAACATGAGTCTTCAAGCGCAGGACTCCTAACGGTGGAATTTTTACTAAATGTCACCTTGTCATCTCCTATCTCTAATGTCAACTTCCCATTCTTGACATCGAAAACTGCACCAGTGGTGTGCAAAAAGGGTCTTCCCAAAATGATTGGGATTTGAGAGTCCTCGGCCATGTCAAGTACTAGAAAGTCAACGGGAACGAAAAACTTACCAACTTTGACGGGCACATCTTCTAAAACACCCATAGGTTGTTTTAGAGAACGGTCCGCCTTTTGCAAAGTAATATTAGTGCATTTCAAAGCACCCATGTTAAGTTTTTCAAACATAGAAAAGGGCATGACACTTACACTAGCACCTAGGTCGCAAAGGGCCTTATCAATGGTATACGTGCCTATAGTGCAAGGGATGGAATAACTACCAGGGTCCTTAAGTTTTGGTGGAGACTTATTTTGCAAGAGTGCACTACACTCTTCAGTGAAAGCTACGGTCTTCATCTCATTGAAGGATCTCTTCTTTTTGAGGACTTCCTTCATAAACTTGGAATAGGAAGGAACTTGGGAAAGCAATTCAATGAAAGGGACTGTTACCTTTAAATTCTTGACGACGTCAAGGAACTTACCATACTTTGCTTCCTCCTTGTGCTTGGCTAATCTTTGGGGAAATGGGACTTTGATCTCAATAGGAATCTCGGGCTCTTTCCCCTTTGACATGGGCACCTCATCTTCAACATCAACAACCACAGGCTCATCATTATGCTTACCACTTCTCGATGAATTGGCATTTACAGTTTCGTGAGGTTGGTAACATTGTGAAGGCAGCTGCCCTTGCTTTTGGTGGGTATTAGAAGAGGCGTATTGGGAAATTTTAGCTTCCAACAATTTGATGGCGGCGTCCTTAGCTTGATCGCTCTCTTGGAATTGAGCTATTATGGTGTCTTGCCTTTGAGCCAATTGCAGCATCATGGCTTCAAGTTTACTTACACCATTGTCACTTTGTGGAAATGTAGAGGATTGAAATTGTTCTAGCTTTTGTGTGAGAAGGGCTACTTGAGCTTGTAAAAGTGTCAAAGTGGGGTCCTCTTTCTTAGATTTCGATGGTATGGAGCGGGAATTTCTATATTGAGAATCGTGAATTGCCATGGATTCAATGGTAGTGTCAGCAATTTCAACATTGATTTGATCAAATCTTCCATTGTTAGCAGAATCCAGGATACGACGGGACTCTATATAACACCCATTATAGAATGTGATGGCAAGGAGCCATGGATCTATCCCATGATGAGGACACTCCCTTTGCAAGTCCTTGTACCTATCCCAGGCTTCATATAGGCTCTCATCATCCCCTTGTTGGAAACCAGTGATTTGACTTCTCAACAAAGCGGTCTTTTCTGTAGGAAAGTACTTTTGGTAGTAGGCAAGAGCTAAACTCTCCCAATCGGTGATACCTAATGTAACCTTATCAAGGCTATGTATCCACAACTTTGCCTTACCCCTCAAAGAGAATGAGAAGAGCATCTCTCTAATTTGCCCTTGGGTGACTCCAGTTTGTCTAATAGTGGAGCAATAGTCAAAGAAGTTTTGGATGTGAAGGTTGGGATCTTCTGTGGCATTGCCACTAAATTGGCTTCTTTCTATAAGGTTAATGAAGGCAGGTTTGATTTCAAAGTTTTGGGCTGTGATTTGGGGTGTAGCAATACCCCTTGGAAGTGTTTCTGCGGTGGGTTTGGAATGGTCTGAAAGTCGAACCATTTTCTTTTGTGAAGATGAAGATGGAGTGTTGTTTGAAAGTTGATTGGTTTTTGAGAATGGAGATGAGAATGGATCTTCTTCTCCTTCGAGATTAGATAGAATATCCGAGTATTTCTCACGAATACGATCTAAACTTGAAGTATCAGAAGCTTTTGAGATTTCGTTGAATAGCTGTTTTCTCCTACGCAGAGTCCTTTCTAGATCGGGGTCTAAGAGGATAGGGGTCCCTAGTCTAGAAGATCTGGGCATAAGATTGAAAAGCTAAGATGAAAAATCAAGAGAGGTCTAAAGGAATTTGGGTTCCTAAAGACTAGATAAAACTAATTGCGATAAAAATCACATGAAAAAGGAAAACTAAACCGTGCTCCCCGGCTACGGCGCCAAAATTTGAAATTTGATCGTGCTTGTAACACCCGGAAATGTACCCTATTTTTCTAGTAGAAATATTTTACGAAATCTTTTCAGCAAATTTAAGTTTTAATTTAGAATTTAGAGTTTCGAGTCGAATTTAGAATTTCCGAGTTCGTATTTGGAATTTCCGCGAGATTCCATGAGAATCCCGTCTTAAGGCGAGTTTGACTTTTCTTGACTTTTAAGTCGTCTTGGACTTTTCTTGACTTTTAAGTCGTCTTTGACTTTTCTTGACTTTTGAGCCG
>JAIUZE010012729.1:0-27464 GCA_022085475.1 Heliosperma pusillum | reverse complement strand
CCTAGC
The DNA here is from genome assembly GCA_022085475.1 of Heliosperma pusillum. NCBI lineage: Eukaryota > Viridiplantae > Streptophyta > Magnoliopsida > Caryophyllales > Caryophyllaceae > Heliosperma > Heliosperma pusillum. The sequence continues at coordinate 27,458 of JAIUZE010012729.1, read as the reverse complement.
ATGATACATAGCTAGCCAATCTATTCCTAAAATAATATCAAACTCTCCTAAAGGAAACTTAAGGAGATTTGCGGGAAAGATAGAACCCGAAATAGAAATAGGTACATTTGGATAAAGGGTTGAACAAGAGATAATATCTCCAGAAGGTAAGGATATGGGAGTATCCTCACTAGATGTCGGTTTGATAGATAACTTATTAGCATAAGTTGATGACACAAAAGACATTGAAGCACCGGTATCAAATAAAATAAGACACGGTTGCTCTAAAATTGAGAACATACCCGTAATGATCTCGGGATGAGCGTCGGCTTCGACACGACTCATGACAAATATTGAACCCTTAGGTTTAGGAGGAGGAGGGGGCAACTTTCGATCGGGGCAATCTTCGTAACGATGACCACCCTTTTGACAGAAGAAGCAAATGTAAGGTCGGTTGGAACACGGCACACCCGGATGGTATGGTTGTCTACACTGATTACATCGACGACCTTGAGCTTGAGGAGCATAAGGCCTATGAGCCACATTTGACGTAGCTCTAGGAATAAAAGGAGAAGGATTTCTTGCATTGGCATTGGAAGAAGGATTAAACCTCCTCTTGTTAGCATAGGAATTAGAGGAAGACGGGATAAACGACCTCTTTCCAAAAGCATTCGGCCTAGGAGCATAAGAAGGAGAGGGATTATTCATTAACGCCTCATCTCGAATAGCTTTCATTGAATTTTCAGCCCATAAGGCATCGTCGTAGAGATCTCCAAAGGATGCGGTACCCCTTCTCACTTTACTTTGCAGCACGGCATTCAACTTATTACGATAGTAGAATGCACGATCTTCATCATCACGAATAAGCCTTGGCGCGAAATGAGCGAGCTTATTAAACTCCGTCGTAAAATCTTGAGCCGATAGGTTGCCTTGCTTAAAATCTATGAACTCCTTGAGCCTTTGTTGTTTAAGCTCTTTGGGATAAAACCTACTCTCCACAAGAGCCTTAAAGCAAGCCCAGTTGAAGTCCTCTTCAAGAGGTGCGGTGGCACTTGTGATAGCCCACCAGTTGTCGGCTTCCCGCACTAGAAAGTGCTTTGCAATCCTCACTTTATCCTCTTCCCGGACTTGGTAAAGAGCAAACTGCTTTTCCATCTCCCGGAACCAATCGGATAGCTCCGTAGGATCCGGTTCTCCACCATAAGGCACGATCTTACTCCTTGCAATTTGACCCGCCACCCATGCATAACCACCTTGTTGATTGTCCTCCCTTCTAGGGTTAACTTGGTTGGCATTAGCTAGAGCGGCATCTTGCTGATTCTTCAGCACTTGAGCAAGAGCCTCCATCATAATATTATCAGCTACACGCGGTCTAACCATCTTCATAAGAGATAAAAACGAATTAAGTTACCCTATCAATTAGCATAAACAAATAGACTACCAATTAAAGTCCTTACTTCTACCCCACTCTCTCATTTATTATTTCAAGGTCAAGTAGTTTAAGTTAGGGTTCACGTGTGTGCGTCGGGAGCGATCAAAGCTCTGATACCAACTGTGACAACCCTCGCGAATGCGGAAATATAAAATCAAACAAGCATGTGAATTATAATGCGGAAATAGGTAGTTTTTAAAAACTTTTATACATGCAAGTTAAATAACACGAGGTGTGTCAAAATATTACAAACTAAGTACGGAATATACAATAAAGAGACGTGGTCTCTTCAAATGTTAGCAAAGAACAAGTGTTTAACAAAAACTAGCTACTATCGTCTAGAGGTGAACTTCCAGGGACAACGCCCGCTAGCTCACACCCGAACCCCAAAATGTCACATCCAAAAAGGCATCCAAAGCAAGCAACCTGTTCATCCATGAAAAACATGAATGCCACAGTCAGTGGGGAGTAACTTCGGGTTCTCCCAGCCATATCACATCAAACGTACATATAAGGAAATACGAAAGTAAAGCATGCATATATATACATCCATGTGAATTACGATAAGAATAGATAGGCAATACGAGATATAACGATAAGATCATATAGAAATCAAATCCGTAACCCTCATGTTATTCAAAGACTCGGGAAAGACACTCTTAGGCAATCGAATACGCTCACTAGGGCTTGCATCTCACCGTTAGCGGTATAAGTTTGATAAGATTGAGACTCGACAGACAAACCAAGTCAAGTCATGCAATGATCACAACAAATCCAACATATTATCATCCATTCACGAACCAAGACCTGACGGTGTCCAATCATGCAACGACCATGAATAATATCATGAAATCACGCATTCAAGAACGACGACACAAGACGACACTCACACGGTAATGAAACGCACTAGCACCGTGTACAGGGCAAGTATGATTAAAAGGCATCCACGAGATAAGCATTTCCCTGAACGCATACACGATGACATTTCGTATATGTGGACTAATTTCCTCCTGGTAGGACGACGATAATAATACGGTTCCTAGTCTAAACCTAGCCAGACTCTCGGAATAAACGTGTTCCGATTCGACATGCGATACACGTTTCGCATCCAAGACTCGGTCAATCATAGACGCCGAGTACCCCAAATTCGGTAGATCAATTCACGAAAGAGGCGGAAAAGAGCACAAGCCTCATACCAAGCGGTACGCTACATGCAAATAACACCACCTCGCAAGTACACAACATTTGACGGCCGGGTCGATCAACGCATAGCGTTCAACTCCCAACAACGTCGTCGTATGCCCACTAACACATGCATTTAAGCAGTCGGATACCTCTCCGTTCCGACATTCCAGCCTTACGAACGGGAAGGTAGCCAAGGGAATGAGAATACATAGCACAATACAAAATAGTGCTCAAACCGACTCATTTGTAAAAACCGTCTCAAAGTGGAAACATATCGAAAACCGTCACCAAACATGTGATACATGCGAAAGAGATATCATAAATCCAAAACATGTATATTATAAGACAGTACGTAAAATTATATGATAAACTGATCATGCGAACTATTATAAATTACGAGTTTTAAAAGTCAAGGGAAAACAACACAGCCGTGTTCCAGGCCGGGCAAGTGACCGGTGGCCGGGTGGCCGGCTCAGAACACAGGCAAAAACCAAAAACAGAGAAAGAGGGTCTGGGCCGGTCAGTAGACCGGCGGCCGGTCGACCGGCACAGAGCACACTACCAAAATCCAAACTTCACTTACTGAGGTGGTCCAGGCCGGTTGGAGGACCGGTGGCCGGTGGGCCGGCCAGGAACCCCTCTTCATGCAAAAATCCAAGTTTTCCAAAAAGTTACTGATGTGTTCCCAGCCGGTGGTCAGACCGGCGGCCGGTCGACCGGCTGGGAGCACCTCTTCACCCGTGAGCTTTGCTCACTTAACCAATTCATTTCCAAATCATTTCAATTCTCATATATACTTCAAATAATCATCAACAATCAATATAATTCATCAACATTCATCATATAACATCATTTACTAATCATAGCATGGATTCTAATCTTCCTAATCGTAATCTAATACGATTTTTCTAGCATATAAACATGTAAAACACGTAAGTGATACCGAGTAACCCTTCACCGTTACCTTCTATGCGTCTCTAATGATCGTCAAGCTCCTCTTCTATAAGGAAATAGTCTTTGTCGGGATCTTGGAGGTCGCCACCTACAATTAGATCGTAAAAAGATGAATAAAGTTCATCTTGAGAAAGACGGAATTCTTAAAAAGCGAGAAAGACGATAATTTTAATATCAATAAGGATAGAGGAAGGTACGGGAGGAAGAATAAGATAAACTTACGTAAATTCTATCGAGTAACGAAGAAGTTACGTCAATTCAAAGATCAAATTCCAAGAGGGAAAGTTGCTTAAGGAAGAAGAAAGAAAGGTGTGTTTGATTTTTGTGTTGAAATGAAATATTAGGTTAAGGAGGGAGTAGTGTGAGTTGTGTAGGAAAAGTCAAAGACGATTTCCAAAGTCCAGAAAAGTCAAACTAGACTTAAGACGGCTTTTTCATGAAATCTCGCAGAATTTCCAAATACGAACTCGGAACTTCTAAATTCGACTCGGATGTGTACTCAACCGAGTGTAGTGTACTCGACCAAGTTTTTCGTGCACTCGACCGAGTGTACCGGTCTGACGGATTTTTTTGAGCGGTTTTGAATTAGAATGATTAAGGAATTATAAAAAGATTTTGTCAGTTAATAACTTATTATAAAACACTAAAACACTCTTAAACACTCTCAAATTCTCGCTAATCATCCTATTTCATAATTAAGTCTCGCGGTTGCTAATGTTGTTCATCGGAGTCGTTCTTTCGCATCAATGTCGTTGTAAGTATGCTTATCTTTGATTTAATTAGTTTTGTTGGGTAGCCTTATTGAAACCCTAATATAATTTTGGGAAGGGGAATTGGATTGTTATTGATGTAGATTATTGTAATTTGTTAGGAGAAAGATTCGTTTAGGAAGAATTCTAGTTGAGTGTCATTATTTGCGGATTTGCTTTGAGGTAGGGTTTCTCTAGTCATTACTTTATATGTTGATTTATGTTGATGACATTGTTAATTGATTTTGATAATATTGTTGAGGATGTTGTTAATGATATGGTTGATGATGATTATTGGTGTGGTTGTGATGATGATGGTTACTAGTTCTATATCTGTGGTCCGCCGGGACACTGTTCTACACGTCGAGTTCGCCTCCCGTTGCTCTCCCGCCATGAGGCGCATGTGCACATTAATGTTACAGAACTCTCGTTGCGATGAGAGGGGATTTTGATGTCCAGTGTATTGGAGTAGGTGTCCTCCACAATAGTGCGCCACATAATAAATCTTATTAAGGAATATAATTGGGATATTTATTGACTATATATATGATTAGTCAGTTGATTAACGTAAATCAATAACGGTTGGCTGACTAGAGTTTGACGTTATTGTCGTTTGACGGCGGTGATCAACTGATCCCTTTCGGTCACACCTAAAGGATGAAATCCAAATAGTAACTAATTATTTGTATACGATACAGTTAATTAGTACATTACATATATTCGATATGTACGAGAGTTAATTGTTAGAAATTGAGTTAAGAACTCAAATTCGATTAACTTATTTTTCAATTATGCGATAATTGACTAATAAATTTATATCTTATTTTAATACGATTAAATAAGATTTAACTTAGTAATTAATCGTTAAATTACTAAATTAGTTGAGGTTTTGAGATAGAGGTAATTAGTTAATTATATTTACAAGGAGTTGTAAAATAAATTAACTAAGCATTGTGGGACCCATTATATATTGATATAATGGTAAAATATTACTTAAAATGTTAAGTACATATTATTTATTTAATTAAGTCATATAATTGTTATATGATCAAATTAACACTTAATTATACAAGATAATTAACCATATGATCAATAAGTATTTGTGAGACAAATATCAAAAATCAAAATGGACCAAACTAGGCCATTGTGGCCGGTTGGATTGTAGTTATAATAGTGATGATTGTTGTTTTTGTTTACACTCTTTAGTTACTAATTGAAAGTGACATAACAAGTTGAATATAATCATCACTTATACTACAACACTCCACTCTAATGCATGTGATCAAATTGAACAAAATAATAGTCCTTTTTGGACAAAGTGGACCGGCCATATGGTCTTTAAAATGAGCAATTGTGTTCATTTTTCTACTAACTTCATTTTGTGCAATTGTTATACTTCTTTCTAAAATTCTTCCTCTCACTAAAAACTCTCAAAAACTAATATTTACTAAGTATTACTAGTGTAGTAATATAGTCATAATATTAGTAGTATAATATCTATCTTATTATCTAGTTAATAATAAGGGTAGATTATTTGGGTTTATCTTGGTGCAACTTAGAGGAGATCTTCTACTTTGGAGATTGTTTGTGTTCATCCATATTTGTAGCTCAAGAACAACAAGAAGGAGTTCTTGTTGTGCCCTTATATTTTCCATATCAATGTGAGGAAATTTCTTCTCTTATATAAATGTCTTTATATTTGCATGCATGTTACATAGATCATTAAATACTAAATTAACAAGTAATTTAGAAACTAATTAGAGGAGTCTAATTAAGGTATATGGACTTTCATGTGGTATCAGAGCTAGCTTGTAGCATGCATGTTCATTTTGGACATTTTTTATTAAAGTTATAAGATAACTAATAAATCAACGATTTTGAGTTAAAATACGATTCTGACAAATATTTTTGGTGCATGTATACCTACTGACCTCAAAATATTTTTGGTTAAATTTCGTGATTTTAGGGATTAATTTGCTATTTAGTTTTATTTTTGGCGTTTAAACCGAGTTAACATGCATTTTATAAGTTAAAAGTTAACTAAAAGTAGTTGCATGTTGATTCTGGCCATGAAATTTTAATATGATCTCACATGCATTTCTTACATATTGTATGTAAAATTTCGTGACTTTTACTTATGTATTGCATGTTCATTGATTTTTATACGATAAAAGTCGATAATATGAGATTATAATTTTCATAAAATGGAAACGTCCATTTCTGGTCTTGAAATTTTTTTTTACATTTTAAATTATTATGTTGATACTCTTGGTGAAATTTCATAATTTGTTTCACTGTTTTACTATATCTACTGTTTTTATTTGATAAAACCATTAAATACAAAGCTATTTGTTCATAAAATTAATTTAAGTTTTTGAGCAAATGTTTTTGATTTTTATAGTTCCTGGAATTGTTCCAGAATGTACAAAATTTTTGGTTTCAAATTTTATGTTTTTTATATTTTATTTTGGTTTTATTTCATAATTGTTATGATTAAACCGTAATATTTAGCAAATGAAATCAAATCGATCTAATTAATGACCAAAAAAATTAGTAGTGACTAATTTTAAGTTCTAAATCAGTTTAGTTAATTATTTTGAATTTAAATGAGATTTAAAAGTTGATAGTGATTTTTAATGGTTAAAAATCAATAAATCCCGGAAAATCGAGCTACAATGAGCATGAAATGAACTTAGGACGATTTTGCCATGAATTTTGCCGCAATTTATTTTATGTATGGTTGAATGAATGAATGTCATTTATTTAATAATTTATGCAAATTTTGTACCTAGTATGACCTAATTATTTTTTTATCAATATTGCCCGTAATGTAAGGGAATAACGGTTTGGTTGTAATTTTATTGCGATCTCGTATCGCCGGTTTGTATAATTTAATAATATTATTTTATAGAATAAATGTATAATAGGAATTTGTATATATGTATATTTGTAATTATTTTTATCAAGACCGGTGACTCCCTCAAGACGGTGCCATTTTGGAAGGTGTTCCAAGTGAAGAGGCAAGGGACCAAGGAGTTGGTTTCCGAATTTGTAACTATCTAGTTAATTTTGATTAGCTAGGTGGCCATACTAGGATTTTATTTTTGCTTGGTTGCTTGCTTTATTTCCGCTCATGCCAAAATCGTCACACATGCATTTTATTTACCGTTATTGTCAATTCAACGTTATTCACAATTCACCGACTTAGTTCACTTATAGGGAATTAATAACTAAATTGACAAGATCTCTCACATGTTTAAAAATTGAGATTAGCCTTACCAATTAATAACACCTATGAATCCCGTGTTCATTAGGGCTACCACGCTCGTGGGTCCTTTTTACCTCGGGTAAGTAGGGTGATACGATCACAAGCTAAAATTGGATTGGACTCAACGAGATAAGCGTTATCTTGGGACTAGGAGATGGAATTAGTTGAAATCCGTCAACCAAGAGTTCTAAAGGTAGAATTAGTCAAGTAATGACTTACCATTTCTAGATAAAGGTAGCATGCGATGACTATTTTTATTTAAAAATGGGTCTTGAAATCATTTATATAATTTAGTGAGAGGTCATTATATGAATGCTAAACTTGTTAAAATGTTTTTCAAGTAAATTAACAATGAATGTTTATATATTTCTTTTTGTTGTAGTTACCATATTAGCATAATGTCAACATCATCAAACGTTGCAACCTTGGGTAAGGACTCATGGTTGAGATCCGTCATGGACAAGTGTGTCCTAAAGGATGACGGAAGTAACTTCGTTGAATGGGAGTCAACGATCAAGAGCGCCGCGTTATCCGATAACGTGCTTCGCTACTTGGTAGAAGAGCCCCCCACCGAACCCGCTCCAAGATGTCTGGGTGGTTCGGGGGCCGAATATGCCTTTATTTGAAGGTTGCTAATGACTCAAGAATGATCTGATTTGGTCAATCTCACCCAAACTCAACTCCAATTGATCTTCCTCAATGCATTAAAATGTCGATATCACGATGATCACTTCATGTTTTTCGCAAGCCCTCAAATCCTTCCAATATGAGGCTTACAAATTCTTTACACTACCTTCAAAGGGGGCCAAAAAGTTGGCCCACACGTGCTCAAAATGGTTGAGTTACGCGCACTTTAGAGCGTCTAGGGTGCAAAATTCCGAAGAATTTGGTGGTGGGTAAGATCCTTCATTCCCTCTCACCTAAGTTCACCCAATTTAGGGTGAACTATAACATGAATGGCATGGACAAGAGTTTCCATGAACTCCATGCACTCCTCACCCAAGCGGAGAGGGACATGGAGGCTAGTGGGAGTGAACCCAAGGAGGTTCTTTCCATGAAAATGAAGAACATGAACCTTGGGGTGAGGAAGGACAAGGGAAAGGGTAAGACTCTTTTCAAGAAATCCGGCAAGGGAAAGGCCAAGGTCTTTTATAAGGCCAAGCCCAAAGTCAACAAACACGCGGAGGCGGATTGCTATTATTGTAATGGCAAAGGGCATTGGAAACGCAAGTGCCCCAAGTACTTGAAAGACAAGAAAGACGGTTGTGTGACAACGTCAGGTAAAATTCTTTCATCACTCTATATGATAGATATTAACTTTGCTAGTACCTCTTCTTGGGTATTTGATACCGGTTGTGGTTCTCACCTTTGTAATCATGTACAGGGGCTGAGGGACGTGCAAGCACTAGCCAAGGGTGACGTGGACCTACGCATGGGAAATGTAGCTAAGGTAGCCGCAGTTTCCGTGGGCACCTACGTTCTTCTTTTGCCTAATGGTTTAGAGTTGTATTTAAATAATTGCTATTATGTAGCAACTTTTACCAAGAACATTATCTCCATTTCCGTGTTAGACATGGAAGGATTTTCATTTTGTATTAAGAACAACTGTTGTACTTTTTCACTTAATGAAATGGTTTATGGCGAGGCCATTTCTATTGGAGGTATTTATGTTTTAGATATTGCGAAAGAGGTCTATCATGTAGAAAACAAGAAGCTCAAAACAGGTGAACCTAATCAATCATACCTTTGGCATTGTCGTTTAGGGCACATAAACGAACGACGCATAAAGAGACTTTTTTCATCTAAAGTACTCAAACCATTCGATTACGAATCTTATGGCATATGCGAATCTTGTCTTCTAGGCAAGATGACTCGTGCTCCTTTTACTGGAAAAGGAACACGAGCAAGTGAAGTATTAGGACTTATACACACGGATGTATGCGGTCCAATGACTATCCGAGCTAGAGGTGGTTATCACTACTTCATTACTTTTACCGACGACTTGAGTAGATATGAATATGTCTACTTGATGAGGCATAAAAGTGATGCTTTTGAAAAATTCAAAGAATTTCAAAATGAAGTAAAAAACCAATTGAATAAAAAGATTAAAACCCTACGATCCGATCGTGGTGGTGAATACTTGAACAATGAATTTGATTCACACCTAAAAGATTGTGGTATAGTATCACAATGGACTCCTCCTGGAACACCTCAATTAAATGGTGTGTCCGAAAGGAGAAATCGAACTTTATTAGATATGTTTCGATCTATGATGAGTCTAACAGAGCTTCCTGATTATTTTTGGGGTTTTGCTATCTTATCTGCAATATTTTCACTAAATCGAAGCCCGACTAAAGCGGCAAACAAGACTCCATATGAGATATGGACAGGAAAAGTTCCTTATTTGTCATTTATGAGAATTTGGGGATGCGAGGCTTTTGTTAAGAATAAGTCTGACGATAAACTCGCACCCAAATGTGATAAATGTCTTTTTGTAGGATATCCAAAGGAATCAAGTGCTTATTACTTCTAAAATAAACACGAGGACAAAGTGTTTGTGTCTCGTGATGCAGTCTTTTTAGAAAATGATTTTATTTCTAAAAGACAGAGTGGGAGAATGTTTGAACTTGATGAAGTCCAAGAGCCACAAACTGAAAAGGATGACGAGGAAAACGTTCCCTCTTCATCTGGTACAGTCATTATTCCTTCGGAACCTAGGAGGTCAAGCGGAATTAGTCATCAACCTGATAGATACCTTGGTATTATAGAGGAAGGTGATAACTATAATGTTTTACTTTTTGAAAGTAACGAACCTACTACCTACAAAGCAGCAATTTCTAGTCCCGACTCAAAGCTATGGCTAGGAGCCATGCAATCCGAAATGGATTCTATGTACGACAATCAAGTATGGGACTTGGTTGATTTACCTAAGGAGGTACGACCTCTTCAGTGTAAGTGGATCTATAAGATCAAAAGTGGCATAGACACACATAATGATGTTTATAAAGCTAGATTGGTGGCAAAAGGTTTCACCCAAGTTCATGGTCTTCACTATGACGAAACCTTCGCCCCAGTCGCCATGCTTCGATCCATAAGGATTATCTTAGCGGTTGCCGCATTTCATAATTATGAGATTTGGCAAATGGATGTCAAAACCGCCTTCTTGAATGGGATTCTAGAAGAGGAAGTGTACATGACACAACCTGAAGGTGTTGTGGATCCATCAAACCCTAAGAAGGTATGCAAACTTAAGAGATCCATCTATGGTCTTAAGCAAGCATCCAGAAGTTGGAATCATCGTTTCGATCATGTAATTAAACAAAATGGTTTCACTCGAAGTGTCGAGGAACCGTGTTTATACATGAAGTTTAGTGGGAGTAAAGTAACTTTTCTAGTCTTGTATGTAGATGACATACTACTCATTGGGAATGATATTCCAATGCTCACTTCTGTAAGGGAGTGGCTAGGAATACATTTCCAAATGAAAGACTTAGGAGAGGCCCAGCGCATCTTAGGTATCCGGATCTATAGGGATAGATCTAAAAGGATACTAGCATTAAGTCAAGAGACTTATATTGATAAGATTCTTGATCGGTTCAACATGAAAGACTCTAAGAGAGGCTTTATTTCTATGGGAAGTGGGAATCACTTTTAGGCAAGTTCGAGTGCCCTACAAACCCGAGGAGATGAACCCTAGAAATTGGATCCCCCTTACGCATCAGCTGTTGGGTCAATCATGTATGCTATGATGTTGCACCGTCCCGACTTTGCATTGCTTGAGCATGATAAGTCGTTACCCTCCAAGCAAATCCAGGTGAGAGTCACTGGATAGCCGTAAAGAACATCCTTAAGTGACTTAAGAAGGACCCAAGGATTCGTTCTTAGTGTTTGGGAGGTGCAGACTGAGTTTACGTGTAAAGGGTTACACAGATGCCAGTTTCCAAACAGATAGGGATGATATGCAATCCCAATCCGGCTACGTTTATATGATGAATGGAGGAGCTGTTTGCTGGAAGAGTTTCAAGCAAAGCGTTACAGCGGATTCTACAACAGAAGCAGAGTACCTTGCAGCATCTGAAGCTGCAAAGGAAGCTGTATGGATTCGGAAATTTTTGGAAGGACTAACAATACTCTCCACTGCCAAAGATCCTATCACAATTTATTGTGATAACAGTGGGGCTATTTTTCAAGCAAAAGAGCCCAAGTCTAGTAACAAGTCTAGACATGTACTTAGGAAATATCATGTAATTAGAGATTACGTGGACAGAAAGAAAATTGACATTTGTAAGGTTGGGACAGATGACAACATTGCTGATCCTTTAACCAAGCCTTTATAAAAGGCTAAGCATGATGGTCATGTCGTCACAATGGGATTGAGACGTGTGCCAGAATTCCTTTAGATTATGTAATATGTAATAATTGAATGTTGTATTAATTATTGCATATATGATAATGGCATTCATTGTTCGAGTTTTATTTTAAACTCTTTTATTTAGTTTGACTAAATTTAATACTTTGTTTATCCAAATAGATTGTTGGACCCTATTCAAGTGAATAGGACGAACTTAGTATTTTGTCCCTAGTCACTCTATGAGGTGACGTCTCGAAATGACTAGATTGTAAGTCGATCGATGGTTGGTTCAGCCACCATGGTAATGGAGATGGAAATGGTCGTTTAAAGAGCACAGACTGTATGACACTGGTCGGACAAGTGACATTGGTAGAGACCCTTAAATCAATTATTTGATGCCTGGTCGTACCCGGCAGGGTCTTCTATCTTATTCCTATAAGTCGATTCTTTTGACTGGCGACCGTCTATCTGAGTCGGTGCAGTTTCCGATTGGTTTTGGTTGATGTTCTAGGTCGTGCCGTAAAAGGAGTCCGATGGACTTCTTCTGGATCATGGTGATCTGCATCATACAGAGTAGATGGATCAACAGGAATTGTCCACCCACGTTGGGTAAAAACATCTTTAGGCCACTCGAGGAGTAGTTACTGTAAATGCGTGGCCACGATCGGAAAGAGATCTATGGTAGATTTTCCGGTCAGACAGTTACTCTCCTATCGAGAAAACACTCTAGATATAATCAATCGCAAGTGCGACCTGAAAGACACCTTGCGTTGAGTGGGAGATGTGATAAAGAGACAAGAGAATTGGTGACGCACACTTGTGTCAGACAAGTGGGAGATTGTTGGAGTAGGTGTCCTCCACAATAGTGCGCCACATAATAAATCTTATTAAGGAATATAATTGGGATATTTATTGACTATATATATGATTAGTCAGTTGATTAACGTAAATCAATAACGGTTGGCTGACTAGAGTTTGACGTTATTGTCGTATGACGGCGGTGATCAACTGATCCCTTTCGGTCACACCTAAAGGATGAAATCCAAATAGTAACTAATTATTTGTATACGATACAGTTAATTAGTACATTACATATATTCGATATGTACGAGAGTTAATTGTTAGAAATTGAGTTAAGAACTCAAATTCGATTAAGCTTATTTTTCAATTATGCGATAATTGACTAATAAATTTATATCTTATTTTAATACGATTAAATAAGATTTAACTTAGTAATTAATCGTTAAATTACTAAATTAGTTGAGGTTTTGAGATAGAGGTATTAGTTAATTATATTTACAAGGAGTTGTAAAATAAATTAACTAAGCATTGTGGGACCCATTATATATTGATATAATGGTAAAATATTACTTAAAATGTTAAGTACATATTATTTATTTAATTGAGTCATATAATTGTTATATGATCAAATTAACACTTAATTATACAAGGTAATTAAGCATATGATTAATAAGTATTTGTGGGACAAATATCAAAAATCAAAATGGATCAAATTGAGGCTCACATGGCCGGTTGTGGTGAAGTCAAATGGTGATGATGGTTGTTCTTATTTATACTCATAAGCAACATATGCTTATGACATGAATAGTGAACATGATATCATTTTATTCACTACAACACATTACCACCTTACATGGCAATAAAATAAGAAGAAAAAAGTCACTCTTGGGTGATGAAAGAGCCGGCCCTTATGGCTATAAATTGAGCAATTGTTGTTCAATTTATTCACTTCTGCATTCTTACTTATTTTATCATTCATCTCTCAAAACTCATCTTCTCACTACAACTCTCATATACGAATATTTCCTAAGTATTACTAGTGTAGTAATATAGTCTAATATTAGTAGTATATTATCTATCTTATTATCTAGTTAATAATAAGGGTAGATTGTTTGGTTCATCTTGGTGCAACTAAGAGGAGATCTTCTACTTTGGAGATTATTTGTGTTCAACCATATTTGTAGCTCAAGATCAACAAGAAGGAGTTCTTGTTGTGCCCTTATATTTTCCATACCAATGTGAGGAAATTTCTTCTCTTATATAAATGTCTTCATATTTGCATGCATGTTACATAGATCATTATAAACTAAATTAAAAAGTAATTTAGTAAATAATTAGAGGAGTCTAATTAAGGTCTATGGACTTTCACTCGCCTCCATTATCCGAAAAAAAAATGCTTAATGGATTTGTTGAAATATTTTTCGACGAGTGCTTTAAATTGTATAAATAATTGGGTTGTGTCCGATTTGCATTTTAGCGGATACATCCATATATATTTTTTGTAGTGGTCAACGAATATAATATAGTATTTATAGTGATCGAATGATGGTACGGGACTTGTCCAAAGGTCGGAAAATATTAGGTCTAGTGAGGCGGTGGTTTCGAACGATGAGTTAGAGAATGGTAACTTTTTGCTTTTTGCGACATTGCACGACTCACAGTGATTATAGTCATTAACGGAAAACGATAAGCTTTTCTAAATTGTCTTTATTACATCATACGTAGGGTGACCTAGCCTATGTTGCCAAGACAGCGGAGCGGTTCCTTCGATAGCGTTGTAGAGTCTCGGTTTTGAAGGACACCACTCATATATCTCGTCTCTAACTCGGCCCTGGAGAAGAATTGTTCCGGTTGATATCGCCTTAACAAAAAAACAATCATGTGAGAAGATGACACACGCGTTATTGTCTCGACATAATTGTGAGATAGATATAATGTTACGGGATATATTAGGAACATGTAATACATTAGTTAATTTAACCGTGTTTAAAGTAAGGTTACCTGTGTTGGTGATTGGTAGGCCGGAACCGTCTCCAATTAGAAGCTCATCCAGGCCATTGTAGGGGGAGTGAAACTCGAGTGTGTCCAGGTCATGGGTTACGTGGTGACTTGCACCGCTATCAAGAAGGTAGCTTGGGTTAGGGGCCATGTTGCCACTGGGCAGGGTAACGGTGTTGGCCTGGGGAAAGGGCTGCTGGTAGCGGTTTGGTGGTGGGGCAGGGAAGGTTATATTTGGAAACAACTTGAGGAAGAGCGGGCAGTTGGCAATGACATGCCCAGTTTCGCGGCACCATTGGCATCGGCCTTTGAATGGGCGAGGGTTGGAGTGGCTGGTTTGTTGGGCAGCGGGTTGAGGCTGGTTGTGGTGGGTGCTAGAGTAGCGGTTGTAGGACCGGTTTTGATTGTGGTGTTTGTAGGCAATGTTGGCAGAGGGTTGGAAATGGTTAGTGCCGGGGTTGTGTTTGAGAAGCAACTCGTGTTGGAGTAGCTTTTCGTGGAGGGCCTCGAAACTGATTGGTGTGTCTCGAGCGTGTACCGCATCGATAATTAGTTTGTAGGACTCGTAATCGAGACCTTTTAGAAGTTTGGAAACAACATCTTCGAGATCGATTATTTTGCCCAAAAGAGCGAGTTGATCTACGCAAGGCTTGACGGAATGAACGTAGTCACTTATTGTTTGATCCGTGGTTTTTATTATTGAATCAAGTTTTTCTTTTAATTGTTGTATGTGGATGCGAGACGGGTTTGCGTAGGTTTGGGCAAGAATATCCCATGCTTCTTTTGCGGTTTTGGCTCTAACTATTAATGTTTGTAAGGCAGCGGTTATGGTGCCCATTAGAGCACCGAGAATGAGTCCGTCTTGCTTTAACCAAGACAGATGAGCGGGGTTGGGTGTTTCTGGTCCGGTGGAGGCTATTATGGTGGCGGCAGGGGTTGGGGTTGAGCCGTCTAGAAAGCCGAGAAGGCTTAATCCAAAGAGTATGTTGGTGAGTTGGAAACGCCATGTAGTGTAGTTTAGCGGGTGTAGTTTCACGACATGAGTGAGGTTTGGGGCCGTGAGAGGTTTGGCCGCATCGTGAGGGTTGAGGACGACAGTGTCAGAGTGGGTGTTGGTCATGGTGAGAGTCGGGTGGGAGGTGGTGTTTTTCTGCCGTTTGAAGGAGTGACGGTGAGGACAGAGTGTGTGGATCGATTGAGGCTCGTAGATACCATATAAGACAGTAAGGTTTTGATGAAAAATGTTGATGATTTTATTAACTGATGGAGGTACATTATATAGGGAGGCTATACAATCAAAATAAGGTTAGGAGATTTACACAATCAGACTAATTAGAGAATACATTATACAGTTGTCATATTTATAATTATATGACGACTTTACTTGATTTGATCATGGGATTTGATTTGATCTTGTGATATGAGAATATCCGTTGAGATATTGTTAATATAATTAACTCTCATCACAACATTTCAAACCAAGTTTGAATAATGAACTAAGAGGGTGCATGACAGGGTTGTCGCGTACCCTAATCAAAGATAAATAACCCAGACTAGGCTAACAACAAATTAATGTAATTAGGGAAGTAAGGGGTCGATCTCGGGGAGACGGGAGATACTTGTGAATAGTTATGGTTAGATCTCTACCTTGTACGATTGGCAAATGTTTGTCACTAATTACTAAATAATAACAATGCAATAAAGAAAAGAATCTAGGGAAGTAGGTTCACACATGTAGATTAACATATTGATGAAATTGGATTTATGATATGCAAATAATTCATTGTGAGTTCGTAAGAATGATGTGTTCATTACAATCATAGATCAGATGGTCTAGCAGGCTTTTTATGCGATTTACTAGGTCTTAATCTATCATGTCATGCTTTGTCTATTCAATTCTCGTATGTCTACCTTGGAAAAGAATTCCATACTAGTCAATGATTATGGCCAAAAATCGTCAACTATCATTACAATCCAAACATGCATAGACACAACGTTTTAAAGGCACAATTTCTTTATCCAATTATCGTCTTTTAATCAATCTAACATGGCTATCCTACACCCTAGAAGGGTGACTACTTATGCATGATTAACAATGAAAAGGAAACTAAGATTATAAAACTAAGAATGATAAACATGATAAAAGAAATACTAAAAGAAAATGAAACTATAATGTAAAGACGAGAATAAAGATTACCGAAAAAGGATGAGCAAAGATTGAAATGGAATAAGATCTTGAATAGGAAATGCAAACCCGGAAATTTGAATTCCAATTACCACTAGAACAACTACAATTGAAGAAAACTTAGAACTAGGCTAAACTAAACTAGAGAAAACTAAAACTAAACTAAACTAAGAAAGAAGAAAAACTAATCTAAAGAAGAGAAGAGATGTTGTGTGAAAAGATTGTGTGAGATGAGATGATATGATATGAGGGGCTAGAGCATCTATTTATAGTATTAGGGTTTCGTGGAGAAGAGGTCGGGCATTAAACACATAGGACAAAAATAGGAAGAAGAAGCCGTCATGCTCGGATCAGCACACTTACCCGATCGGGTATGTGGTCTTCTGGAAGCTCTTGACTAACGTTTCATCTTCCTTTGCTCGACTTGACTTCCAACATCCCCCTTGACTTCTACAATCGGGTTTGTTGATAGGGTTTGATGTAAAGCGATGATTTCTTTCGCCTAACTGATTGATCTTCCGACAACTACAAAACTGTCTTTGCTTCTTCTCTCTTTCGAATTAGTGAACCTTCTTAAAATGCCTTTCACTTGGTCAAGCTTGCTTCTTCAAATCGTCGGGTTCTAGGCAAATGCTCGGGAATATAGAAAAAGGGCGTAGAAACGTCACTTTTCCTACAAAACATGTTAGAACATAGGAATTCGCCTAGAAGACGATATTAGCTCATAAAGTGGCTTAACAAAGCACAAATGACATACAAAACCGAGCTAAATTGGGGGTTAAAACCATACAAATATTCACTTATCAGTGCACTACATACATTTTCACACTTCAAACCAGGTTTGAATTTGGTTTGAATAATAAATAACGAATAATATAGACTTCACTAACACCGTTAGTGAAACAGGTGATTATACCTGTCCAAAAATTGTCCAAATCAAAGTAACCCTTTGTTGAATAATTGAATTTCTCCCGAATATTTTCGGATCATTTTTTTGTGTAAATGGGCCACAAGAGCGATTTTGATGCTGACGGGATTTGAACCCAAGTCATGAGCATCACCTCTCACGACTTTTTCAGCTAGACTAGTTGACATCTACAATATTTATAAGATCTTTCAAGTAAATGTTTATATCATCCCTACAGTGATGGTATGGCAGTGGATTTATACAATGAACTAATAGACGGTTACTAACCCCCTATTAATGGTATGGGTGACTGTAAGTGTTAGATGAATTTTCATTGTTGAACCATTTAACTTTGTTCGAAAATATTAATTAGATCATTAAAGAGAATAACAACGTCAAAGCTTAAATCCTACGATAACTCTGGGTCGATTGATATGAATTGCCCTTTAAAATAGTAAGTGACCGATTGCACGTATAAAAAAGTAAGGAAAAAAAATAGGAAAAGGAGGAAGTGAAGCATGATAAATAGTTGGTGTACTCGAATATTACACATTTACACTGATATTTGAATGATTTTTTCTTTTAAGTTGACTTGATTTGTCTTTACACATTGTTTTTTCGTTAAGTTATTTACTATCATAATTAATCTATATTTTAATTAGTATTTATATCTAATTTTAAGGAGGTTAGACACTAAAATAAACTACATACCCAAGAGAAAGATCTTCATGACATTGAGTACAGAAGTATTGATCAGTTTTAGAGAAAATTCTCCTTGAGGGAGAAAAATAACATGCACACAGAAATAAACATTCGACATGCGACACAGAAATAAACATTCGACATGCCTCAACTGATACTTATTGAGGGGTCTTCACCAGACTTGTCCCTCTAGAATGGTTAACCAACCGAAATCCGACACTTGTACCAATGCCAGCTCTTCACTCCCATTATATATATATGTAGAGCCGCGATTAGTTTCTTAGATTGTGCTAGGCGTTTCTTATTCTCACTAAAGTTGATTTTAGCAAGAAAAAAGAAAAAGAAAACACCACAATGGATGCAATATCCTGTTCTTTCTTTTCATCAATGTCAAAAAGTAAAGGCAAGTCACAGGTAGCCATAAATTTGTCTCAGACACACACAGTCTTACTTGCATCACTAAACCCATTCATGAAATCAGCAACTCCCAGAACCAAGGCAAAAAACACCCGGTTTTCAAAGAAAATAGTGTCGATAAGGAAGTATAATACACCACAACTACCAGCACCATCAGATCATTCACTTTCATTAGCACTTCTAAATACATTAGAAGACATAATCAATAAGTTCATTGACCCTCCAAGACGTTCATTGGTTGATCCAAGAGTTGTTCTCTCACATAACTTTGCTCCAGTCGATGAGCTACCTCCAACAGAATGTAAGATTGTTGAAGGGGCTCTTCCTCCGTGCCTTGATGGGGCCTACATCCGCAATGGTCCTAACCCACAGTTCTTCCCCCGTGGACCCTACCACCTGTTTGATGGAGACGGAATGCTCCACAGCATTCGGATATCTGATGGCAAGGCCACTCTTTGTAGCCGTTTCGTCAAGACATACAAATACATGATGGAGCATGAGGCTGGAACAAGTATTCTCCCAAATGTTTTTTCAGGGTATAATGGTCTTGTAGGGTCTGCAGCCCGGGCCATTTTGGCTGCAGGCAGCACAATCCAAGTAATGGGATCGGTTTAGCTAACACTAGTTTGGCTTTGTTCGGTAACCGACTCTATGCGCTTGGAGAATCTGACTTGCCTTACGAGGTAAGCTTGATGCCAAATGGAGACATTCAAACCCTTGGACGCAGTGACTTTGATGGAAATCTTGTCATGAGCATGACTGCTCATCCGAAGGTCGATCAAGACACTGGCGAGACATTTGCCTACCGTTACGGTCCTGTTTCACCATTTCTGACCTACTTCCAGTTTGATCCCCAAGGAAACAAACAACCAGACGTGCCTATCTTCTCCATGACAAGAGCCTCGTTCTTTCATGGCTTTGCTATCACAAAGAAGTACGCAATATTTTACGATACCCAAATTGAGATGGACCTTCTTAAATTGATTATGAGGGGTGGATCTCCAATGGGTTTCAACCCCTCAAAGGTATCGAAAATCGGGATCATCCCAAGAAATGCTGCTGATGAGAAGGATATCAAATGGTTTGAGGTGCCGGGGTTCAATTTTCTCCATGCCATCAATGCGTGGGACGAGGTGGATAAGTATGGAAACGAGACAATTGTCATGGTAGCCGAAAACATAATGACGCTAGAGCACACATTTGAACAAATGGACCTAATCCAATTATCAGTGGAGAAAATTCAAATCGAACTTTGTAAACATAATTTATAGGATCTTGATTATAACGATAATTACTGAAAGGTACTTACGTGGTGCAGCCATCAGATCTGATAATAAAGTTACTTGAGAAAGATAAATAATAAACCCTTATTGCTTTGCCTTCTCCTACCTTCCTTATTCTCTAATTCACTTTCTTTCTTGTGTGTTGCTGATATGAATGAATTAGGTTAAAGCACAAACAGGTGTACTTATATAGAGAGGTGGCAGGAGGGGCTTTATGGAATAAGTAGTCAGTTATGTAAATAGCCTGTAACTATTTACCATAATCTACTTAAACTAGGACTCCTAATAAAAACCCGAAACAATATATTTAACCATTATTTAATTAAGGCAACTAATATCAGTAATTAGGTCCACACAATAGAGAATTAAATATTAATATAATAATAATTCTTACATTCTCCCACTTGGACCATATTACTGATTAAAACATAATGTCACACTTAATTATAACATAAGGCGCGTAGACGGTTAAATGAATACATAATGGGTTTATCTTAATTACCCTGATCATCCCTGAACAACTGGTTGAGTCATGGCGGAGACACTACTAGAAAAGAGAAGTGGTCCTTCCATGTACTACGGACCAATCACTTAGAATAATCAGTCTGTACAAGGAGCAAACATAATCCCCAAATAATGTCCTTGAGGAAAAGGACTAATTCTGTTAATCGTGCAACAATAATGTATACAATAACAATAATACGATACAGAAAAATGTTTGGAAATCATCATCATAATAAAACATAAATCGATTAATCAAAACATAAGTGTCATTATTACAAAGCACTAGCATGATCCATACATAAAAGAAAAGCCTTAATGATTATCATCCAGACCCATATCAATAGCATGCTTCAAAAATGTCTTTGGAGGTAATCCCTTAGTTAAAGGATCTGCTATATTAGCACTAGTATTAATGTGCTCAATTGACACAGTGTTTTTCCGAACTTCCTCCTTAACTGACAAGTATTTCATTTCCATGTGCTTTATTCCTTTAGAATACTTGTCATTCTTCGAAAAGAAGACAGCTGCGGCATTATCGCAATAAATCCTCAATGGCCTTGCAACAGAATTCATAATGCTAAGCCCTGAGAAAAAATTCCGCAACCATAAAGCTTGAATAGTAGCCTCAAAGCATGCTACAAACTCAGCTTCCATAGTGGACGAGGCAATAATTGTTTGTTTAGCACTTTTCCAGGAGATTGCACCCCCAGCTAAAACAAACACATAACCAAAAGTGCTTTTCCTTGAGTCCACGCATCCTCCAAAATCTGAGTCAGCATATCCAAGAACCTCGAGCTGATCAGTATGTCTATAAGTGAGCATTTTGTCTCTTGTTCCCTTTAAGTACCTTAAAACCTTCTTAGCCGCACTCCAATGACCCATTCCAGGATTGGACTGATATCGACCCAACATACCTACTGCAAAACTTATGTCAGGTCTTGTACAGACCTGCGCATACATTAAGCTTCCAACCAGAGATGCCTAAGGAAAGTTTTTCATGGTATTTCGTTCTAGCTCAGTCTTAGGACACATACTTAGACTGAACTTATCCCCTTTCTGAATAGGAACATCATTGGGATTACATTGTACCATGTTAAACCTTTCTAAAACTTTACTGATATAGGCTTTCTGAGACAACCCTAATGTCCTTTGTGATCTGTCTCGAGATATTTCTACCCCGATCACATAGGACGCCTCTCCCATATCTTTCATCTCAAAGTTGCTTGACAGGAAATCTTTAGTTTGACGTAATAGTCCCAAATCACTGCTTGCTATAAGTATGTCATCGACATATAGGACCAAAAATGCAAACTTACTCCCACTGATCTTCAGGTATATACACTGATCAACAGTGTTTTCTTGAAACCCAAAGGAGGTAATGGTATTATGGAACTTAATATACCATTGTCGAGAAGCGTGCTTAAGTCCATAAATGGACTTCTTTAATATACAGACTTTGTCCTCTTTGCCATCAATAATGAAGCCTTCAGGCTGAGCCATGTAGACTTCTTCTTCCAAACTCCCATTCAAGAATGTCGTTTTCACATCCATTTGATGTAGCTCTAAATCAAAATGAGCTACAAAAGCTAAAATGATCCGTAATGAATCCTTCTTAGAAACTGGAGAGAAGGTTTCTTTATAATCAATGCCTTCTTTCTGATTAAAGCCTTTAGCTACCAGTCTGGCTTTATGTCGTTCAATATTACCTGCGGAGTCGCGCTTGGTCTTAAAGACCCACTTGCAGCCGACAGCCTTATGACCTACTGGTAAATTGACCAACTCCCAGACCTCATTCTTAGCCATAGACTCCATTTCTTCTTTCATGGCATTAATCCATTTATCGGAATCATTACAATTCATAGCTTGTGAAAACGTAACCGGATCATTATCAATATTAGTATATTACTACTCTAGTAATACTTGAGAAATATTAGTATTTATGAGAGTTTAGATTCCACAATATTTCAGGGGCCTTACTCTAGTAATACTTGAGAAATATTAGTCTTGTGAACCTTCTTAATACTATTTCAGGGGCTGTATCAACAACTTCAGTGGCAATGTTATCATTCGGGAGTGGAGGGTCATCAACGTTAGGTTCCACAATATTGACTGGGTCAACATTATCATTATGTGGAACATCATCAATTGAAATTGGGGGCAAAGAAACTGGAATTGCCACCTAACTTCATTGACTATGACATCCCTTACCTGATCACTCCCACTAACTTCGCCATTCTCAAGGAATTTGGCATTTCCGGTTTCTACAATTCTTGTTCTGTGTGTAGGACAGTAAAACCTATACCCTTTAGACTTTTCTGGATAACCGATAAAGAACCCACTAATGGTTCTTTGATCGAGTTTCCTTTCATTTGGATTATAAATGCGTGCCTCTGCTGGGCATCCCCATACATGCAAATGTTGAAGACTTGGTTTCCACCCTTTCCACAGTTCAAATGGTGTCTTTGAAACTGCCTTACTGGGAACACGGTTTCCAACATACACAGCAGTCATAAGGGCATGCATCCACAACTTCATGGGTAAGTTGGTATTACTCATCATTGTCCTTACAGCCTCTAATAGGGTTCGATTACGCCTCTCAGCTACACCATTCATCCAAGGAGAACCAGGATTTGTGTACTGAGGGACAATACCTAAACTTTCAAGGAGTTTTGCAAAGGGACCAGGATGTTGTCCTGATTCATCATATTTGCCATAATATTCACCACCTCTATCTGACCTTATGATTTTCACTTTCTTTCTCAATTGCCTTTCAACCTTCTTAATGTAAACCTCTAAGGCGTTTACTGATTGAGATTTTTCATGCAAAAGGTAAAGGTAACAATAACGTGAATAATCATCGATAAATGTGATGAAATATTTCTCTCCGCTCATGGAGGGAACATCAAAAGGACCACAAATGTCTGTATGTATAATTTCTAATAACGCAGTGCTTCTTGTGGACTCTTTCTTGGTGTGTTTGGTTTGCTTACCTTTAATGCATTCCACACACGTCCCAAAATCAGTAAAATCAAGAGAAGGTAACATATTGTCTTTAACCAATATGTTCATTCTTTCTCTTGAAATATGGGCCAAACGTTTATGCCACAAGAAGGAGGAACTTTCATTACATCTTCCACGTTTCGAACCAACATTATTATGCAGAGAAACATTATAAGAAACACAAAGAGATTCTGAAAACAATTTATCTAAATAAATACGATATAATCCATTTTCTAAAATCCCAGAACCAACATAAATATTGTCTCGATACATACTGAAACAACCTTGTCCAAAACATAATTTAAAACCACTATTATCTAACTTAGAAAATGAAATTAAATTGCGTCCGAAGGAGGGAACATAAAGTGTATCCTCCAAAATCAACTTAAATCCAGTGCTTAATTCCAAGCTAAATCTTCCAATGGCTTCTACTGAGGCTTTTTCTTTATTCCCCATGTATAAGGAGGCCTCATTTGGATTTATGGTTCTTGTCATAAGGAATCCCTGCAAGGAATTCGAAATGTGTACATTAGAGCCAGTATCTAGCCACCAAGTGTTAGAAGGAACTTCAACATAATTTGATTCGAAACATACTAAAGCCAAAGGCTTACCCTTCTTTTCGAACCAATTCTTACGCTTTATGCAGTCTTGCTGAAAGTGCCCAGGTTTTCTACAGAAAAAGCAACTTTTCTGCTTCTTAATTTCCTTCTTAACGCCAGATGCAGACGGTTTATCAGAAGGGCTTGGCTTAATGCCCTTCCTGTTTCCAAACTTACCTTTAGATTTCCCGCTTGCATGATGCACATGATGTGCCTGGGGTAAACCACCATTCTTACTTGAGGCATCAGCCTCATCTTTCTGTTTGATTCTTGCTGCTTCTTGAACCAGGTTATTGGTCAATTCATTAACACTCCAAATTTCTTTAACGGTGTTGTAATGAAGGTGAAAATCATCAAACTTATCTGGCAGAGAGTTGATTATAAACTGGGCAAGGAACGGATCCTCAACTTTCATGCCCAGTTTTCCCAACTTAGCTGCCAGATTCGTCATATGCAGCACATGTTGCTGCATGGTGGTAATATTCTCATTATACTTAGCAGTGGTAAGTTCAGACATAAGTCTTCCAGCTACCGCTTTATCGGTAGTCTGAAAGCGTTCCTTAATGATTTCCATATACTTACTGGCTGTAGTACAGCCTGTCTCCGAAATGGAGGACTTAATGTTTTGTGCAGTGGTAAGCCGTAAAAATTTTAAGCAAAGACTGTCACATTTCTTCCACCAGTTATACTCATCAAGTACCTCTTTACTCGCATCTTCAGCTGGTTCAGCAGGAGCTGTTCCAGTAAGCACCAGATCAAGTTCAAGAATACCTAAATAGAACTCGAGATGCTCCTTCCATTCAGAGTAATTAGTACCATCAAGTTGTGGTACTGCTTGGACACAGTTATTGAGGGAGCTTTGCAACGGTACTGCATTATGAACAATGCTCATAACATTAGGCTTTGAGTTTATCTCACAATAGCAATTATGACTAAGACTTGAAACTTAAATGAGTAACTTATAAACATTCATTAGGCAATGTGTAGTATCTGTGGACAACCTACGCATGCTTAATTACATAATCAAGAATACTCTCTTTATTGGGTGCTTTACTTTAATGTCAGGTTACCTGTGGGTAAAACCTTAATACGAGTTATTTCACCCCATTAGATGCTTAGTCGGATATTCACTGCATAATTTGAGTCCACTGTGGTGAACATCAACATAATGTGAATGCCCAATTTAAATACATTATGAGATCTTACCGCGTACGAGATGAATTCACTGTGGTGAATTTCAACACGTCATAATGCGGAGGTCTCCTTTAATCGATACATAAGATATAATTAATGTATAACAGTTATATATAATAAGAATGTACGCTAAATAAATTAATTCTATAAGCATAACGACATAATATTATACAAGCATACAATAAAAACAACCAATAAGTATCGAAACAGCACGGAAAACCTCGACCGAGTAATACAGTAGCTCGATCGAGAACAAAATAAACAGAACCACTCGATCGAGTATTTCATTAGCTCGATCGAGCAACAGCAAATCAGAAAACCCTCGATCGAGTAAGCAGTAATCTCGATCGAGCAACAACAAGGCAATAAAGTCTCGATCGAGTAAAAGTGAGCTCGATCGAGCAACAGGAAAGCAGAAAAGCCTCGATCGAGGAAAACAGTAGCTCGATCGAGCAACAACAAGAGTAAACCTCCTCGATCGAGTGAAGCTTTAGCTCGATCGAGTGGGTTAGAGATCAGACGGCATACAAACGTATAAAAATCATAATACAACATACAAATCGAATTAGGGCAGCGCAAATATTCATCATAAATCATATAGAAATCATCATAGATCAATTAAAAACGAAATAATTCGATTATGGCAGCGGAAACGATTATGGTATAAGGATACAATATCTATCATAAGGGTATACAATCAATTATGAATGAATGTTACTACATCATGATTAAAACATTAAATTCATTCATAAAAACATGATTAGATCATAAATCAGAATTACAACTATAATCACAACCACGCTCTGATACCACATGTAAACATAATTTATAGGATCTTGATTATAACGATAATTACTGAAAGGTACTTACGTGGTGCAGCCATCAGATCTGATAATAAAGTTACTTGAGAAAGATAAATAATAAACCCTTATTGCTTTGCCTTCTCCTACCTTCCTTATTCTCTAATTCACTTTCTTTCTGTGTGTTGCTGATATGAATGAATTAGGTTAAAGCACAAACAGGTGTACTTATATAGAGAGGTGGCAGGAGGGGCTTTATGGAATAAGTAGTCAGTTATGTAAATAGCCTGTAACTATTTACCATAATCTACATAAACTAGGACTCCTAATAAAAACCCGAAACAATATATTTAACCATTATTTAATTAAGGCAACTAATATCAGTAATTAGGTCCACACAATAGAGAATTAAATATTAATATAATAATAATTCTTACAAACTTAACACTGGGGTGGTCTCAAGGCAGGCACTTTCCGCAAAAAACCAGACTTTGGAGTCCTAAATCCAGCCTTTATGGGGAAGAAGAACAAGTATGTTTACACCGCAGTTAATAACCCATTGCCAAACACCAGACATGAGTGTGTGGTGGCAAGTCGGATGTTAGGGCCAGGGTGCTACGGTGGTGAGCCCTTTTTTGTGTCAAGTGATCCCGATAATGCAGATGAAGGTGAAGATGAAGATGAAGGTTACATTGTCACGTATGTTCATGATGAATATACAGGGGAATCAAAGTTCCTAGTCATGGATGCTAAGTCACCTAGCCTTGACATTGTTGCCTAAGTGAAACTACCTCAACGTGTACCTTATGGGTTCCATGGACTGTTTGTACGGGAAAAAGACCTTCAGAATCTATAGCTCATGAACAGTGGTCTAGGTACCTTATGGTTAGTGGGGTCTCATGACCCCCCGACCTTCGCACAATACCATAAAAGTTTTATAAAAATGTGTTAAAATATTACTCTCTCCGTCCCGGTGATTTGTTTACCTTTGCTTTTGGCACAATTATTAAGAAAATGGGAGGGGATCATTTGTGGTTGTAGTTGGTGGATGACAAGTGGACAATAGTCCCATTGGGTGATCTTATTACTCATAGATTATCTTCCTATTATAGAAAGGTAAACAAATGAATGAGACGCCCTAATATGGAAA
>JAIUZE010012728.1:0-11516 GCA_022085475.1 Heliosperma pusillum | reverse complement strand
AGGGATTTCCATTATTGTTATCACTTTCATTGTTGATCGTCACCTAGGTATTCCTATCTCAACTTTTGTTTAATGTCTTTATTGTTTTCCATTTGATTGTTATTTTCTATCCATGTTATCTTAGATTCATTTTAGTACCGTTATAATCGTCATTTCATTTCCTAGATTGTCAATTTAGCGTCATCATTATCGCCACATAGAGAGTCTTAAAGTATTGTCAAAACAAAATAAACATGTCTATCCTAGTTTTTATTATCACCATCATCTTAGATATAAACATTATCATGAGTGAATAGTCACCTTTCTAGGGTGTGGGGTAGCCATGTTAGATTGATTAAAAGATAATTGGATAAAAGAAATTGTGCTTTTAAAACAGTGTGTCTATGCATGTTTGGACTATAACGATAGTTAACAATTTCTGGCCGAAAATCATTGACTAAAATGGAATTCTTTTCCAAGGTAGAGATACGTGAATTGAATAGACAAAGCATGACATGGTAGATTAAGACCTAGTAAATTTCCTAAAAGCCTGCTAGACCATCTGATCTATGATTGTAATGAACACATCATTCTTACGAACTCACAATGAATTATTTGCATGTTCCATATCCAATTGCATCAATATATTAATCTACATGTGTGAACCTACTTCCCTAGATGTTTTTCATCATTGTTAATTCATCATTTGCTTTTATTTTGTTTTCATTTATGCTTTTTGTTAGTTTAGACATCATAATCCTAAAACCCAGATATTCGTTAGATAAGACCAAATTGCGAGACATTTCACATTCTATAGGAAACACCATATCTCTGAGGATCGACCCATACTTCCCTAATTACATTAATTTGTTATTAGCCTAGTCTGGGTAATTTATCTTTGTATCGGGCTCGCGACAAGCACGACCAAATTTTAGCGCCGTTGCCGGGGAGCACGGTTTAGTTTTCCTTTTTCTTGTGATTTTTATCGTAATTAGTTTTATTTAGTCTTTAGGAATCTAAATTCCTTTAGACCTCTCTGGATTTTTCATCTTAGCTTTTCAATCTTATGCCCAGATCTTCTAGACTAGGGACCCCTATCTTTTTAGACCCCGACCTAGAAAGAACTCTGCGTAGGAAACGAAAGTTATTCAACGAAATTTCAAAAGCTTCTGATACTTTAAGTTTAGATCGTATTCGTGAGAAATACTCGGATATTCTATCTAATCTTGAAGGAGAAGAAGATCCATTCTCATCTCCATTCACAAACCAATCAAATTTCAAACAACACTCCATCTTCATTTTCACAAAATAAAATGGTTCGACTTTCAGACCATTCCAACCCCACCGCAGAAACACTTCCAAGGGGTATTGCTACACCCCAAATAGCAGCCCAAAACTTTGAAATCAAACCTGCCTTCATTAACCTTATAGAAAGAAGCCAATTTAGTGGCAATGCCACAGAAGATCCCAACCTTCACATCCAAAACTTATGTGACTATTGCTCCACTATTAGACAAACTGGAGTCACCCAAGGGCAAATTAGAGAGATGCTCTTCTCATTCTCTTTGAGAGGTAAGGCAAAGTTGTGGATGCATAGCCTTGATAAGGTTACATTAGGTATCACCGATTGGGAGAGTTTAGCTCTTGCCTTCTACCAAAAGTACTTTCCTCCAGAGAAGACCGCTTTGTTGAGAAGTCAAATCACTGGTTTCCAACAAGGGGATGATGAGAGCCTATATGAAGCTTGGGAGAGGTACAAGGACTTGCAAAGGGAGTGTCCGCATCATGGGATAGATCCATGGCTCCTTGCCATCACATTCTATAATGGGTGTTATATAGAGTCCCGTCGTATCCTGGATTCTGCTAACAATGGAAGATTTGATCAAATCAATGTTGAAAATGCTCAAATTACCATTGAATCCATGGCAATTCACGATTCTCAATATAGAAATTCCCGCTCCATACCATCGAAATCTAAGCAAGAGGACCCCACTTTGACACTTTTACAAGCTCAAGTAGCCCTTCTCACACAAAAGCTAGAACAACTTCAACCCTTTACATCTCAACAAAGTGACAATGGTGTAAGTAAACTTGAAGCCATGATGCTGCAATTGGCTCAAAGGCAAGACACCATGATAGCTCCATTCCAAGAAAGCGATCAAGCTAAGGACGCCGCCATCAAATTGTTGGAAGCTAAAATTTCCCAATATGCCTCTTCTAATACCCATCAAAAGCAAGGGCACCTGCCTTCATAATGTTACCAACCTCACGAAACTGTAAATGTCATTTCCTCGAGAAGTGGTAAGCATAATGATGAGCCAGTGGTTGTTGATGTTGAAGAGGAGGTGCCCATGTCAAGGGGGAAAGAGCCCGAGATTCCTATTGAAATCAAAGTCCCATTTCCCCAAAGATTAGCCAAGCACAAGGAGGAGGCAAAGTATGGTAAATTCCTTGACGTCGTCAAGAATTTAAAGGTAACAGTCCCTTTCATTGAATTGCTTTCCCAAGTTCCTTCTTATTCCAAGTTTATGAAGGAAGTCCTCAAAAAGAAGAGATCCTTCAATGAGATGAAGACCGTAGCTTTCACTGAAGAGTGTAGTGCACTCTAGCAAAATAAGTCTCCACCAAAACTTAAGGACCCTGGTAGTTACTCCATCCCATGCACTATAGGCACATATACCATTGATAAGGCCATTTGCGACCTAGGTTCTAGTGTAAGTGTCATGCCCTTTTCTATGTTTGAAAAACTTAACATGGGTGCATTGAAATGTACTAATATTACTATGCAAATGGCGGATCGTTCTCTAAAACAACCTATGGGTGTTTTAGAAGATGTGCCCGTCAAAGTTGGTAAGTTTTTCATCCCCGTTGACTTTCTAGTACTTGACATGGTCGAGGACTCTCAAATCCCAATCATTTTGGGAAGACCCTTTTTGCACACCACTGGTGCAGTTTTTGATGTCAATAATGGGAAGTTGACATTAGAGGTAGGAGATGACAAGGTGATCTTTAGTAAAAATTCTACAGTTAGGAGTCTTGTGCTAGAAGACTCATGTTATGTGTGACAACCCTCGTGAATGCGGAAATAAAACATAATAAGCATGTGATTTAATTAGCGGAAAATACGATGTTTTTAAAACTTTTTACATGCAATAGAAAAATACGAGGAGTGTCAAATATTACAAACCAAAGTATGAAATACAACAAAGAGACGAAATCTCTCAAAATGTTATCAATGTCAAAGTGATTAGCAAACTAGCTAAATAAAGTCTAGAGGTGTTTCATCCAGGGACAACGCCCGCTAGCTCACACCCGAACCCAAAATACCACAAGCAAAAACCAATCCAATCAGCAACCTGTTCTCCATGAAAAACATGAACGACCACAGTCAGTGGGGGAGTAACTCCAGGTTCTCCCAGCCACATCACCTTAAACGTACATAGAAGGAAATACAAAAGTAAAGCATGCATACATAAGGATATACATGTGAGATACGATAAGGATAGATAGTCAATTCAATATATAATGATAAAAGCATATGGAATACAAGTCCGAATCCATCATGTTATACAAAGACTCGGGGAAGACACTCTTAGGCAACCGAATACGCTCACTAGGGCTTACATCTCACCGTTAGCGGTATAAGTTTGATAAGATTGAGACTCGACAAACCAACCATGCCAAGTCATCCAATGATCACGAATATCCATCATGTAATCATCCATCCAACATCCCACTACATTGTGACGACCTTCCACATACTCACGATAAATAAAACGCACTAGCACCCGTGTTACACATTGGCTACGTATGATTAAAAGGCACCACGAGATAAGCAGTTCCCTGAACTGGCATACACGATTCATTCACTTTCGTATCTGTGGACAATTTTCTCCTGTAGCACGACGATAATAAAATATCCTGTCTTAGTCTAAACCTGGCCAGACTCTCGAATAAACCATTTTCCGATTCGACCGTGCGATGACATTTCGCATCCAAGACTCGTCCAATTCATTGACGCCTGAGTACCCAATTGGATCGACATTCACCGAAAGAGGCGGAAAATCATCAACAAGCCTCATACAGCGGTACGCTACTGCAAATAACACCAACCTCGCAAGTACACAACCTTTGACGGGCCGGGTCGATCAACGCAAGCGTTCGCGCTCCCAACAACGTCGTTCTGTATGCCCACTAACACATGCAATTAAGCAGTAAGGATACATCCCCGTTCCGACATTCCAGCCTCACGAACGTGGAGGTAG
The DNA here is from genome assembly GCA_022085475.1 of Heliosperma pusillum. Taxonomy (NCBI): domain Eukaryota; kingdom Viridiplantae; phylum Streptophyta; class Magnoliopsida; order Caryophyllales; family Caryophyllaceae; genus Heliosperma; species Heliosperma pusillum. The sequence goes on along the minus strand of JAIUZE010012728.1, from coordinate 7,272 downwards.
CCAAGGGAATGAGAGTACAAAGCACATAACAAAATAGTGCTCAAACCGTAACATTTGTAAAATCAACTCAAATTGGTACATACCAAAAACCGTCCCAAAACATGAGAATAGGGAGTTATATAAATTTAACTAAGATAAAAATGAATCAATACATGATACATAGGCATTTGAACAAGTTTATGAAGCATAATAAATAAGAAACATAGATCCCCTCTCCAAAACAACGTTGTTTGGAAACCAACTAAAACAAGGGTCCACTTCAAACGGTCATAACTAGAGTTCTAGACATCCAAATGCAGAAATTCCAAGTGGAGGTGATATTTTATCCTCTTACGGTTCCAACGGGATGTCACAAGCCCAAAAAAAGTAAGTAACGAAGGTGATATGATCATTTTACGAAAAGGGGTCAGTGCAGGAAAACTATAGTCGACTTGGGAAACTGGCAGCAAGAGACGCTGCCAGCGCCCCCACGACGCTGCCAGCGCCCCCACGACGCTGCCAGCGTCAATGGAAGCTGCTAGCGTTCTGTCTCGGGCACAAGATCCTTCAATCTCGTCTTGCAATCCACATAAAACAATCATCATTTATCATCACAAACCATCAATTCTCATATCAACTATCAACTAACAACAACCAACATCAACAACACAATTCCTAAGATTACTAACCTTATTCTAAATACGATTTCTAACATAGAAAACACATAAAACACGTAAATGATATCGAGTAACCCTTCACCATTACCTTCCTCCACTAGATAGTAATCTTTGTCGGGGTCTAGAAAGTCTCCACCTAAACAAAGACGACAAAAGATGAATATAATTCACCTTTGAGAAAGACGGATAAATTGAAAAGCGAGAATACGGATAGAGGAAGATGAGAGGGAAGGAATAAGACGAACCTTGGTGAATTTGAGCGAGTAACGAATGAGTAGCGATGATTTAGAGTTGGATCAAATATGGAGGCTAGGTTTTGGGGTTTCTTGGTGAGGAAGAAGAAAAAGATTGAATGAGGGTGTTAGGGTTGTGAGGGAGTATATGAAGGAGTAAGTGGAAAAAGTCAAGGAAAAAGTCAATAACGTCTTAAGACGTAATTTACTCGGAATCTCTCGTAAAGTTCGAATACGAACTCGGAAATTCTAAATTCGACACGGGAAATTTAATTCTAAACTAAAACTAAATTTCGCTGAAAAGTATCTGTATAATATTTTCAATATAAAAATAGGGTACATTTGCGGGTGTTACAATCACCCCACCTTTTAAAAAGTTTCGTCCTCGAAACTTGAGAATAGAAAACAAAAGTATCAAGGACAAGAATCGGTTTTCAAAATTAATACGAAAGCTTTTATAAGGGAAACATTCATGAAACGAGGTTCATCTCGAAAATGGTTTAAGGAAATTGTTCGTAAGTGCGAAACTTTATTTACGGATCGCAGGAGTGCCCGTCGCGAACGAGTACTCTAGTTATCCAAATCAAAGCAATGTCGAAATAGTGAAATCAAAAATCAAACAACGTTAGTAAGTGTAGGACTAGTTATCAGACGTCTCCAATAACAAGTGCAAACATCCAACCAAACGCAAAATCCAAATATAAAAGGGAAAGAAATCTATTTTCTCCAAAAAGAGGGTACACAAACCATCTTTAGACTTCTTTGAAACGTTAAACTAGAAATATAATATGGAAATTTGAAGGTTTTATCAAAGATAAAATCAAATAACAGGACATTACACGTACATAGAGCGACTCGTACAATTCACACACAATTCAGGGTAACAAAATATATACTAAACACGCAAAAACGAAACAAATCGAACTCTTTGGGATAGGAAGATCAAGATAAAGTCGGCAAGAAGATCTACAAGAATTCGACATCACTAACTCTACTAATAAACCAAATCCTCAAGAGAATGCAATTTACCCAATTTGCAACTCATCCTTTTCAATCATCAGAAATCCTACAAAAATATTCCATAATCACGAGATTTCAAGCCAATAACCTAATTATTCAGATCCATTTAGTATCCACTAAAGTCCATCGGCACGGTAGACTCCACAACTAACAACCCACATGTAGGATTCATTACGTACTCTAATCTTCTTAGTTTCATCAAAACGCTTACTAGAAACCACCAACAAAATATTTATCTAGGGAAACATGATCGCTAACAAACACAAGGTAAAGGAGACTTACCATGAAATTCCCTTGATTCAATTTACTTCAAACTCATTATCCTAAATTTGCAATGAACTTTCTCATCTTCGAAAGTCAAAACACAATCAAAGCAACAAACATAATTATCTAAGATTCAACTAGCCTCATCCAAAGTCTCCCGACAAGGGAAAATCCACAATCCATTATTGGTTATAATGATTCTTTAATACGCCATAACATCCTTAATTCAATCATTACTACGCTCGAAGCGTCAAATATAAATAGTCACATTAGCAAACTATGGTGGTTACTAATCCTCAAGATAAATGGGTTCACCATTCTAACTCTATAATCCATAACAACTGAGCACTCATTATCCAAAGCTTGCAACGAACATTTCTCAATCTCAAACTATGATTCATTAAGAATAAAAGAGAATTACTAATTCCAAATCACAAATGAGCAATCACTTGGCAATCAGACAACCATTCAAATTATCTAGTTCATCTAAAACTCAATATGAATCGATTTTCATTTACGACAATACTCCTCAAACCTTGGGTACCGGCTTAATTACCCTAAAGCAAAGTTTCTTTTAGAATCCCCCAATTAGAGACATCCAATTCCCAAATGACATACCAAGCAACCGTTATAATACCCAACAACAACGAACTATTATCATGATCGACTCAATTCTCCAAAATGACACTACAATACCAAGCTCCAAATCTAAAACCACTAAGAGAGGATACATTATCACTATTAGGATTCATTTTAGAGCTTAAGTACTATTTCCCATGATGAATTATAACATGAAATTTGCTCAATCCAAGGACACATATTCTAGCTAAAGAATCCCAAATTACATCACGCTTATTCTTTGAGCCTTACAAACGGAATATCCAATCCACTAAAGAAAAGATGAAGGAGCAACGAGATAGAAAATGATAAGGAATCTCAAGGAGAACACGGGAATAAATAAGGCACGAGATTACAAGAGAGGGGCGCTGAAAATAACGAGGTTAAGGAAGAGACAAACCAGATAGTAGAGTTATGAAGATATTCGAGTAAGAAATAAGATGCGAGCATGCGATTTCTTAAAGATCAATCTTGACAAAAACATTCAAGAATAGAAAGGAAAAAGGGATAATGGCACGAGTAAATGTTTAAGGTTTAAACCACAAAATTCTCCTTTCAAACTCAGGGCGATACTAAACATCTTAATTTTCCTCTACAAAGGTCTCTTACAAGGGACCATCGTACCACGTACAATCATCAAGGTAAGATACACCTGAATTGTACAAATCGACTACAACCCAATTCATCTATCCTTTCATATCACACGGATTCCCAAATGCGGAATTGCAACTCAAGCATAGTAGCATTCCTTTAGCTCAAATATTCAACACAATCTCAAAGGTTTCTTTAACTGAAGGACTAACAAATACTCCCTTATACTCGGTCATTTTCAACTCATATAGCCCACGAGTTCATTATTAACAAAGTACAACATCAAGTCAAACATCATCATTAACGTCCCAAGGTATTTCCATCATAGCTCACATCATCGATTCTCGCTCATATCTATAATCCTCAAGTAATATGGTTCAACTTACAACGAAACCTTACTACTTCAAACGAGTCTCCGATACCATAAGATAAGATTATATCTTTAAATCCAAGAACTATAGCCAAAAGCTTTTCCACCAAGCCTATACTCACAAACACACAATAAGAAACCACAAGACGTCACTTAATCTCAAAAGTATTTCGCACCTCAAGATATCATTCTAAACTTCTTATTTACACCAATTAGACATATCATAAGCATGGTCTTCAAAATAATACTAAACTTCTAAGTCCAAAAGACTAAATTAATAATGAGTTAAGAAGTCATAGCCAACTCATTCGACCTTACACCATCGAATATCATGAACTATTTACACACAAGTCATGGCAATCATTTATACATTAAAATCATTAAACATACCTTACCACACTTTCCTCAAGGATACCAACTCTCGCCACTAGGGGAGAACTTAAGTCTACACAATTTTTCTCGAATCCCAAATTCATTCTAATCAACACTAACGCTCCACCAAGTCTAAAATTCTTCTGACCAAGTACAATATGCCACAAACAAAAGGGTATGGTGTCCACAAAAGGTCACATAAGGAAGTTGATGGTACAATTTGATAAGGAGGAGGAAAGTAACAAGAGTAATTTCCAAGGGGAAAAGAAGTTAGATGATGAAGAAGCACTTAGATAGAAGGAAGAGAGCATGATACATTAAGGACGAGAGAAAACATCGATGAGGAAGAAATACACTTCAATTAGGCTTGTCAATATTCAATCTTCGATAGAGGATACTTCTTCTGGGTAACACATGATCCACCTCAAGACGGTAGATACAAACAAACATAACATCACTCAACACAATCAACAAACAAGTTAGAACCTAACAAACATCAAGTACACAAAAGACTACCACATTAGGTCCTTAAGTCTACCCATCTCTCATTTATTATTTCAAGGTCAAGTAGTTTAAGTTTAGGGTCCACGTGTGTGCGTCGGGAGCGTTTAAGCTCTGATACCAACTGTGACAACCCTCGCGAATGCGGAAATAAAACATAACAAGCATGTGATTTAATTAGCGGAAAATACGATGTTTTTAAAACTTTTTACATGCAATAGAAAATACGAGGAGTGTCAAATATTACAAACCAAAGTATGAAATACAACAAAGAGACGAAGTCTCTCAAAATGTTATCAATGTCAAAGTGATTAGCAAACTAGCTAAATAACGTCTAGAGTTGTTCATCCAGGAACAACGCCCGCTAGCTCACACCCGAACCCAAAATACCAAGCAAAAAGCCATCCAATCAAGCAACCTGTTCATCCATGAAAAACATGAACGCCACAGTCAGTGGGGAGTAACTCTGGGTTCTCCCAGCCATATCACATTAAACGTACATAGAAGGAAATACAAAAGTAGAAGCATGCATATATAGATATACATGTGAAATACGATAAGAATAGATAGGCAATTCAATATGTAAAGATATCGCTATATGAAGTACAATCCGTAACCATCATGCTATAGATAGACTCGGGGAAGACACTCTTAGGCAACCAAATACGCTCACTAGGTCTTGCATCTCACCGTTAGCGGTATAAGTTTGATAAGATTGAGACTCGACAAACAAACCATGCCAAGTCACCCAATGATCACGAATAATCAATCATGTAATCATCTATCCAAACAAACCAATACATTGACGACATCTCTCACGGTAACTGAAACGCACTAGCACCGGTCGTGGGAAAGTATGAGGAAAAGGAATCACGAGATAAGCATTTCCCTGAACGCATACACGATTCAAGTCATTCGTATATGTGGAATAATTTTTTCTGGTAGCACGAGGCATATAAATATCCGGTCCTAGTCTAAACCTGGCCAGACTCTCGGAATAAGACGTGTTCCGATTCGACATGTGGTAAGACGTTCCACATCCAAGACTCGGTCAATCATAGACGCCGAGTACCCAAATTCGGTAGAACAATTCACGAAAGAGGCGGAAAAGAGCACAAGCCTCATAACAAGCGGTACGCTACATGCAAATAACACCACCTCGCAAGTACACAACATTTGACGGCCGGGTCGATCAACGCATAGCGTTCGCCTCCCAACAAAGTCGTCGTATGCCCACTAACACATGCAATTAAGCAGTAAGGCTACATCCCCGTTCCGACATTCCAGCCTCACGAACGTGGAGGTAGCCAAGGGAATGAGAGTACAAAGCACATAACAAAATAGTGCTCAAACCGTAACATTTGTAAAATCGACTCAAATTGGTACATACCAAAAACCGTCCCAAAACATGAGAATAGGGAGTTATATAAATTTAACTAAGATAAAAATGAATCAATACATGATACATAGGCATTTGAACAAGTTTATGAAGCATAATAAATAAGAAACATAGATCCCCTCTCCAAAACAACGTTGTTTGGACACCAACTAAAACAAGGGTCCACTTCAAACGGTCATAACTAGAGTTCTAGACATCTAAATGCATAAATTCCAAATTGAGGTGATAGTTTATCCTCTTACGGTTCCAACGGGATGTCACAAGCCCAAACGAAGCAAGTAACAAAGGAGATATGATCATTTTACGAAAAGGGGTCAGTGCAGGAAAACTGCAGTCGACTTGGGAAACTGGCAGCAAGAGACGCTGCCAGCACCCCACGACGTTGCCAGCGTCAATGGACGCTGCCAGCGTCCTGTCTCGGGCACAGGATCCTTCAATCTCGTCTTGCAATCCACATAAAACAATCATCATTTATCATCACAAACCATCAATTCTCATATCAACTATCAACTAACAACAACCAACATCAACAACATAATTCCTAAGATTACTAACCTTATTCTAAATACGATTTCTAACATAGAAAACACATAAAACACGTAAATGATATCGAGTAACCCTTCACCGTTACCTTTTCGCGTCTTTAATTGATTTCTAAACCTTCCTCTACTAGATAGTAATCTTTGTCGGGGTCTAGAAAGTCTCCACCTAAACAAAGACGACAAAAGATGAATATAATTCACCTTTGAGAAAGACGGATAAATTGAAAAGCGAGAAAGACGGTAATTTTATTACCAATACGGATAGAGAAAGATGATAGGGAAGGAATAAGACGAACCTTAGTGAATTTGAGCGAGTAACGAATGAGTAGCGATGATTTAGAGTTGGATCAAATATGGAGGCTAGGTTTTAGGGTTTCTTGTTGAGGAAGAAGAAGAAGATTGAATGAGGGTGTTAGGGTTGTGAGGGAGTATATGAAGGAGTAAGTGGAAAAAGTCAATAACGTCTTAAGACGTAATTTACTCAGAATCTCGCGTAAAGTTCGAATACGAACTCGGAAATTCTAAATTCGACACGGGAAATTTAATTCTAAACTAAAACTAAATTTCGCTGAAAAGTATCCGTATAATATTTTCAATATAAAAATAGGGTACATTTGCGGGTGTTACATTATGTGCTTGATGTGTATGACTCTTCTATTGTTTCTTCTATGCCTCAATCCTTACTGACGGATCCGTTGGAGGCACA
>JAIUZE010012725.1:0-13230 GCA_022085475.1 Heliosperma pusillum | reverse complement strand
TAGCATATATGTTAAGGTTTTGTATTTTCCATATACATTGCTTTTATGTTATTCATGTTTTATTAAACTCGACATTTCGTGGCTGGGAGAACTCGGAGTTACTCCCCACTGACTGTGGCTTCCGTGTTTATATTTAATGGGGTCGAACAGGTGGTGAATGCATATTTGGGGTACATTGACGAGCTAGCGAGCGAAGTATTTACCTTGGACCTATATTCGGTTCTTAGATTGTATATTATTATACACTCTTTTATTTTCGTATTTATACGGGAGATATGTCTCCCGTCTTGTATATTTCCTTGGTATAATATTATTTCCGTTTTGTAATGACCCTTTTTATTTATGACACCTTCGTTATGCATTATTATCTTTTATGTATTTAAATAAATTTTTTTGTTTCCGCAAATTTGAGGGTGTCACATCGAATCTTAGCTTCAACATAGACTAGTTCTATAAGAGCTAAAGAGGTGAACTCATATTCATGTCATTTACTTTCCTTATAAGTGGTGATGCCAATTGAGGATATTGAAATCTGATGAATTGAGGAATCTAGATATTCGTTTGAATAGCTAAATGTGCTTATGGAAATAGATTAAGCTATGAATTTTGTGGAATGTCAATGATTATGGTCGATATGGAATTTGTATCGAGTTGTTGAAAGGTATAAATTTTATTGCGGTTTAGGATGAAAGGAGATTGAGTGCGAATTTGAGTTGATTGTGGTGATGTAAGCCAATTGAGATTTGGCGAGTTGTGAATTATGTAATGATGTCCAAATTAAGGAATAGGAGTTTGCCTTTGTCAGGAAGCTTTTAGTGATCAGAGTGCGCAGCGATTGATGTTGTTATGGTTTAAAAGTTTTCTTGTAGCCGGTTGTTGCCCTTTATTTGGCTTTCTTTTATAAAATTCAAGTTTCGAGGACGAAACTTCTTTTTAGGGGGTAGGATTGTAACACCCCGTGTTTTTATAATAAAGTTTATCCGAAAATTTATTTATTAAAATAATTATTTTGCGAGTTTAATTATTTAATGCGTATTTAACGCTCGCGATCTGTATTTTGTTATCTTCCGTTTTTACCTAATTTGGATGGGTTAAAATGTCCGCGCACGATTTTACTATTTTACTTTAATATCTACTTCTCCTATATAAACTCTTTGAGCGTTTTATTTATACTAAACCCGATTTTGAATTGGATTATCCATCTTGTGAGCTAATGGGTCAAATGCCCACTTAAAATCTCCTATATAAGTAATAAAACCCTAAGCAAGCTAGCAACTTGCTCAATTTCTTTGGTGTGTACGTTTTCAGCCGTGAGCTGCTGCTTCTTCCTCTATTATTATTTTCTCCCTTTGACTTCATTGTTATGCACCTTTCTTCATCCCAATCAAATATAAATTATATATTTACAATCCCTGCTCTTACTTCTACAATATATTTTATTCATAATATTTTTAAGGGACTCGATTGTATGGGGTTTAGACCTACTTTTAGGGTTTATATATTTGATGGGTAAATAAGAAGAATAAGAAGAAGATGTCTTTCTTTGGTCATTTTTGAGGAGGATTCGCGTAAGACTTTATTAATGGCGTTTTTATGAAGGCGAAGATTATTTTGCGGTCTTTATTGCGTAATAAAGGTAACTAGGTGTTTTCCTTTAATTGTGTTTACAGAAAGTGAATTATTAACATGATATAATGATTGATTGTATGATGAATTGCTTGTGTGGTTATTTATGCTTATGATTCACATGTTTAATTGCATTTAATATTTATGTTGTTATTCTATTTTCAATTATTTATTTGGTGCGCGAACTAGGGTTCAACTCGCGAACCCTAGCGTTGTTGGTGGTGGCGCGGCCGTCAGGTTGCCGTGGCCTAGGGTTTCGGCCTCCTCCTTGTGGGAGAGGCTAGGGTTTGCTTATGTTGAGAAATTAGGGTTTTGGTTTACATCATTAAGGTTATAACTGAATTTGCTATAAATTTGCATGTAAGTTACCCTAATTATACCTATTTGAGTTATAACTTTGAAAGTGACGTTATGGTGCGGTGTATTATAACAAGACTCGTTGTGGTGACATGGCGGTTTGTACCGTGGAGTCGACCCCTCGGTGATGGTGTTATAGAGGACTAACCCGAGACGGAAGAGAGTTATAGTTGACGATACTATAACCTCGCATGTATAAAGTTATAGCTTGAAGTGTTATAACTTCACTAAAGTTGAGTGAAAGTTATAGCTGAAGGTACTATAACTTTGATGAAGTTAAGTGAAGGTTATAGTTGATGATACTATAACCTGACAAGCTTAACTAAAGTTATAGGTGGTGTACTATAACTCTGCTAGAGTTAAGCGGAGGTTATGGTTGATGATACTATAACCTGACAAGCTTAACCAAAGTTATAGCTGAAGTTACTATAACTTCACTCACCAAAGCTGAGTGAAGGTTATAGCTGAAGTTACTATAACTTCACTAAAGCTTAGTGAAGGTTATAGCTGAAGTTACTATAACTTCACTAAGATTAAGTGAAGGTTATAGTTTGTGGTATTATAACATTGGATGTTATATGCTTTTGTGTCTGGTATTATGGTAACTCGAACTATAACATGACCTTCGAGGTGTAATGTTATAGGACGAGATACTATAACCTTGGTCATCTGTGCTTGTTTTTGTGTAGTGTTATAGACAGTTGGACTATAACGCTATGTTTGCATATCGTATTGATTATGATTATTCTTATATTGTTGGACAGTCGGTTATACTGTTCTTTAGTTGAGTCGTGACGTTGTTCACGCATTGTTGGACTGTCAGTTATACTGTTCCTATGTTGAGTCGTGACGTTGTTCACGCATTGGTTAGTACAGTCAGTTATACTGTGCATTTGCTTGTTGCCTTGTTGAATAGATGACGATAGTATCAGTTAGATACTATCGGAATGAACTAACGCTACCCTTCGAGGATTCGGTTTTATGGTCTATGTTCGGGGGGGTATCAGAGGTAGTTCGTTATACGCTCTGCTCCCAGAGTGTCGTTCGATGTACAGTTAATGCATCGAGGGTCTGGCCAGGTCTTAGACATATAGGCAATGGTTATACGCTATACATAGTACCGTGGAATCAGTTCGTTATACGGTCCACAGTGGATGCAGTTCGTTATACGGTCCACACCGATGGAGGCAGTTCGTTATACGCTCCATTAGCTAGAGGCAGTTCGTTATACGCTCTAGTGGTTAGAGGCAGTTCGTTAATCGCTCTAACGGCGTTCATTCTATTCGCTATGTCTTGTTGATTGAATTGTTGACTTTATTGCTATGGATCATGTGTCATTTTCGGTCGAGTTAGTGTTCATAGTCTAGGGGTTTGTCTAGTTGCATTCGTCCGGTAATGATGATGTCATAGTAAGTTCTGTTGCACGTCATATTGTATAAATTGTTTCACATGTCTGTTATGATTACTGTCTGTTGTTATAGATTGTTATTAATTCAGCCTGTTGTTACTGGGAGAGCATCTAGTTACTCCTGACTGATTGTCGACCCCCATTCTCAGGTTGATTTGGTTGCTGCTTGTCTGGATGTTGGGCTGGAGAGACTTGTGGCAAGAAGAATAATTTATCTAGGAATTTATTTAAGTTAAGAATTATTAATAATGTATTAGTTTAGTTTTGGATTTGAGTATCGATCCGGATTGGTCAGGTGTTTCCGCCACCTTGACCCTATTCATCTTTGTACTCTAATGGATTATTTATTATTAAGGTATTTCTTTTTTGTTTTTAAAAATACGGGTTGTTACAGTTGGTATCAGAGCGAACACGCTCCCAATTCTCGCTTAGTATATGACTAAATTAAATTGACTTAGTTAAATTGAGTGAGAGTAAGTGGGGTAGAAACCAATAAGGATTCTTGTATGTACTTTGATGCGTGATGTTCTCTTTACTTGCATATGTAACTGTATGATTAAGAAATGTGTAGAGTGTGTGTTAACATGTGATGGTTATGTTCTACTCACTTTCGTACTTGGCTTTATTTACATATTTGATTCGCTTGTTCATTAATAGTATGAGATAAGACTAGTATATAGTCCATTTCTTAAGAGTTATATTATAGAGTTAGTTCATTTGAGCCACTTGTTTGAGGATCCGTAGTCAGCTTGTTAAGGTTGGAGATACTGTATTGGAAGTGCTTATCATGATCGTGATTTTTAAGGGAAATTTGAGGTTTTATCTTATCCCTTATTTGATGGTTTAACTTAGGAGTTTATCATGGTTATTGATGTGAAGGAGATAAGTTATTTTCAAGGTGCATAGTATGGTTGTATCGAAATGTAGAATGGAAATTAATGTCTGGGTACTTTCCTAGCATGTCGTGGATTTATAATCTTTGAGGAACTAGATTCTTGTGATTTATAGTGAACTCCTTTGAGGTTTGAGTTGGTAAGGAAAATCTTGGAGTTTGTTTATGACCTTTGTTAAAGGTAATCATTTTATTGGAAGTCCTTTTGCCTTCACCTTGTTCGATGGAGGTAGGTTGGTGATGACGGAGTATTATGGAATGTCTATCGTTAATTTTGAGGATCTAGTTAGTGAGTATATAAGCATTTTATGTGAAAGTCAACCATTTTGAATTCATTTTGGATTTCATTGAATATTTTAATTGAGGTATTGTTTCGAGTGATTTATATCGGGCTTGTAGGAGTATGTTTAATATCATGGTGGTAGTCAATGATCTTCTGGATATTGTTGTGGGACTTCATAGTTAATGCTTAGGCGATTTGCCTAGAGGAGTTATAGGGTTTCCAGCAATTAAGTGGTGCAATTGAATTAGAGTACTTTTCACTTATGAAGTTGTACTTTTAAGGAGTTATCTTCTGCTTTTTCTATTCTCCAAATTGTTTATCTAATTTTCTTATATAACTGATATAACTGATTTGGTGCTGAGTTATTATTTTTTTAGCGTCATTAGTTAATGATATTTTATTTTGGAATAGGAAGTAAATATTTGTTATGGTGATAAATATTAGAACTTGGGATTAGATATGAGTGCATTTGAATTATTTGAATTGGGAATTTGCCTGAATTGCATGAGTATGGTCAATGCAAAATCATGGATTTGGAGCTAGATTTTGGGAATGATTATTTGGAGTACTCGGAAGTGTGAGGGATAAGTTAATGTTTCTCTGATTAGGTGATAAGTTGTGCAAGTTATTTGGATTGGAGATTCGAGTAGAAAAAAAATGAAGTGTTCCCTAGGTTGGTTAGCTCGTTATTCGAAAGGCTGGAGAAATTGAGTTTTGAGGTTATTAATGTGTTGGATAAATATGATTACACTAGTGAATTATTAATGGAATAGATGAATAATGATTTGAGGAATAGGAGCAAGATGGAAGTGCTAAATTTATTACGCGAATTGGTGGACTTAAATATGTTGAAATTAGAATGTGGGATAAAATTATTATTTGGAATTTTCGCGTATTAGTTGTCAAGGATAATGGTATAACATAAGTTATCTTGGAGTATATAAAAGTAATTTGAGGTTTTAGTGTTATACTCGTTTGGAGAATCATTTAAGTAGTTGAAAGATTGTTATCAAAGGATTTGTTAGATGACCTTCGCTTTAAAAATTCTTAGGTGGTTATGAGCAGAGTGTTTTAAAGGTTTATTAGCGCTCTTATGTGATGTAATGAGGAATAATATCGAATTTATGAGGACATAGGTTGTACAATGTTTTTCATGGAAGTCTTTTTAGGTTTTGATATTTTGGAAGATAATAGGGTTTCATCAATATCAAGAAGAGGTTAAAAGAGTATGGTTATGAGAAATGTAAGATTTAAGTTTTTACAATTTTTTTTTTTATTTTGTTAGTATCCTTTGGGCTGCTATCTTGAGTTACTCTTTGACATGTTGTATGCTTGCTTGTTTCTTTAGGATCGGTGTCCCTTAATCGATTTTCTTGATTAAAGCTTTCATATCTCTCATTTAATTGAGCTTCTTCTCTTTGCTTCTTAAAATTGATATGTTTAAATTCCTAGTAATGTCCTTCGATCTTATCTTTGTTTCGATATCCTTAAACTTTCTATTTTCACTAAACGGTGCGCCTTACCTTTTGATTTCCGTAATGAGTATTATATTTTACGAAATGATTTATAAATTGTTTTTGTAATTGTTACTATTTGGGCAATAATAGGTATTATATCTTGGTGATTTGTGAGTGTCTTTCATCATGGTTTTGAAAGTTAATGGTTGAGCGTTGAACTTGTTATGTAAAAGAGTTTAGTATTTATGAGGCTTCGTCTGGTACTTATGAGGAGAATTGTTGATCTCAAGGTGTGTGATTACTTAATGGATAATTTACTTTGTGGAACTTTAGTGTCAATGTCAATGGTTTATCAATGGTGAATGTATGTGAGTTGATGTTATAAGGTTGTATGGTATAACACGGCTAATTTAAGGATATAGTTGTGTTTATTGTGAATTTTATGTTGGTGGATATAAGTTAGTGATAATCTGGTGAAGTTGATTATTTGATTATGTATTATCTTAATAGAGAGTGAAATATTCTTGAAGTCTTTTAGGACGATGTGGACATGAATGAATCTTAAGAGAAAGTTTGTGTCTCGTTATACCTTTGTGGTACTCAAGGAACTGATTTGAAAATTATGATTTATGGAATCTCAAATTTGGAATTATAATTGGGAGTGCTAATCGCAATTTGGTGTTTGATGTATTTAATGATTGGGTTGTCTGAGGATGAGCTTCTAAACCATTAATTGGTGGTGTTTCGATTAACGATATTTGTGGATGCATTGTTATATAATGGATAATGATGGAGGCTAACCATTTATGGTGTTTGGTTATGAAGTAGCTTATGAGGATATTGAAATCTGATGAATTGAGGAATCTAGATATTCGTTTGAATAGCTAAATGTGCTTATGGAAATAGATTAAGCTATGAATTTTGTGGAATGTCAATGATTATAGTCGATATGGAATTTGTATCGAGTTGTTGAAAGGTATAAGTTTTATTGCGGTTTAGGATGAAAGGAGATTGAGTGCGAATTTGAGTTGATTGTGGTGATGTAAGCCAATTGGGATTTGGGGAGTTGTGGATTATGTAATGATGTCCAAATTAAGGAATAGGAGTTTGCATTTGTCAGGAAGCTTTTAGTGATCAGCGTGCGCAGCGATTGATGTTGTTATGGTTTAAAAGTTTTCTTGTAGCCGGTTGTTGCCCTTTATTTGGCTTTCTTTTATAAAATTCAAGTTTCGAGGACGAAACTTCTTTTTAGGGGGTAGGATTGTAACACCCCGTGTTTTTATAATAAAGTTTATCCGGAAATTTATTTATTAAAATAATTATTTTGCGAGTTTAATTATTTAATGCGTATTTAACGCTTGCGATCTGTATTTTGTTATCTTCCGTTTTTACCTAATTTGGATGGGTTAAAATGTCCGCGCACGATTTTACTATTTTAATTTAATATCTACCTCTCCTATATAAACTCTTTGAGCGTTTTATTTATACTAAACCCGATTTTGAATTGGATTATCCATCTTGTGAGCTAATGGGTCAAAAGCCCACTTAAAATCTCCTATATAAGTAATAAAACCCTAAGCAAGCTAGCAACTTGCTCAATTTCTTTGGTGTGTACGTTTTCAGCCGTGAGCTGCTGCTTCTTCCTCTATTCTTATTTTCTCCCTTTGACTTCATTGTTATGCAACTTTCTTCATCCAAATTAAAAAAAATATTATATATTTACAATCCTGGCTCTTATTTCTACAATTTATTTTATTCATAATATTTTTAAGGGACTCGATTGTATGGGGTTTAGACCTACTTTTAGGGTTTATATATTTGATGGGTAAATAAGAAGAGTAAGAAGAAGATGTCTTTCTTTGGTCATTTTTTAGGAGGATTCGCGTAGGACTTTATTAATGGCGTTTTTATGAAGGCGAAGATTATTTTGCGGTCTTTATTGCGTAATAAAGATAACTAGGTGTTTTCCTTTAATTGTGTTTACAGAAAGTGAATTATTAACAGGATATAATGATTGATTGTATGATTAATTGCTTGTGTGGTTATTTATGCTTATGATTCACATGTTTAATTGCATTTAATATTTATGTTGTTATTCTATTTTCAATTATTTATTTGGTGCACGAACTAGGGTTCAACTCGCGAACCCTAGCGTTGTTGGTGGTGGCGCGGCCGTGAGGTTGCCGTGGCCTAGGGTTTCGGCCTCCTCCTTGTGGGAGAGGCTAGGGTTTGCTTATGTTGGGAAATTAGGGTTTTGGTTTGCATCATTAAGGTTATAACTGAAGTTTCTATAACTTTGCATGTAAGTTACCCTAATTATACCTATTTGAGTTATAACTTTGAAAGTGACGTTATGGTGCGGTGTATTATAACAAGACTCGTTGTGGTGACATGGCGGTTTGTACCGTGGAGTCGACCCCTCGGTGATGGTGTTATAGAGGACTAACCCGGGACGGAAGAGAGTTATAGTTGATGATACTATAACCTCGCACGTATAAAGTTATAGCTTGAAGTGTTATAACTTCACTAAATTTGAGTGAAAGTTATAGCTGAAGGTACTATAACTTTGATGAAGTTAAGTGAAGGTTATAGTTGATGATACTATAACCTGACAAGCTTAACTAAAGTTATAGGTGGTGTACTATAACTCTGCTGGAGTTAAGCGGAGGTTATGGTTGATGATACTATAACCTGACAAGCTTAACCAAAGTTATAGCTGAAGTTACTATAACTTCACTCACCAAAGCTGAGTGAAGGTTATAGCTGAAGTTACTATAACTTCACTAAAGCTTAGTGAAGGTTATAGCTGAAGTTACTATAACTTCACTAAGATTAAGTGAAGGTTATAGTTTGTGGTATTATAACATTGGATGTTATATGCTTTTGTGTCTGGTATTATGGTAACTCGAACTATAACATGACCTTCGAGGTGTAATGTTATAGGACGAGATACTATAACCTTGGTCATCTGTGCTTGTTTTTGTGTAGTGTTATAGTCAGTTGGACTATAACGCTATGTTTGCATATCGTATTGATTATGATTATTCTTATATTGTTGGACAGTCGGTTATACTGTTCTTGAGTTGAGTCGTGACGTTGTTCACGCATTGTTGGACTGTCAGTTATACTGTTCCTATGTTGAGTCGTGACGTTGTTCATGCATTGGTTAGTACAGTCAGTTATACTGTGCATTTGCTTGTTGGCTTGTTGAATAGATGACGATAGTATCAGTTAGATACTATCGGAATGAACTAACGCTACCCTTCGAGGATTCGGTTTTATGGTCTATGTTCGGGGGGGTATCAGAGGTAGTTCGTTATACGCTCTGCTCCCAGAGTGTCGTTCGATGTACAGTTAATGCATCGAGGGTCTGGCCAGGTCTTAGACATATAGGCAATGGTTATACGCTATACATAGTACCGTGGATGCAGTTCGTTATACGGTCCACAGTGGATGCAGTTCGTTATACGGTCCACACCGATGGAGGCAGTTCGTTATACGCTCCATTAGCTAGAGGCAGTTCGTTATACGCTCTAGTGGTTAGAGGCAGTTCGTTAATCGCTCTAACGGCGTTCATTCTATTCGCTATGTCTTGTTGATTGAATTGTTGACTTTATTGCTATGGATCATGTGTCATTTTCGGTCGAGTTAGTGTTCATAGTCTAGGGGTTTGTCTAGTTGCATTCGTCTGGTAATGATGATGTCATAGTAAGTTCTTGTGACAACCCTCGCGAATGCGGAAATATAAAACATACAAGCATGTGAAGTAAACTGCGGAAATACGGTATTTTAAACTTTTATACATGCAAGATAGAAAAATACGAGGAGTGTCAAAATATTACAAACTAAATAAAAATACCACAAGAGACGTAGTCTCTCAAAGTGTTAACAAAAGACAAAGTAATTAGCAACTAGCTAAACAACGTCTAGAGGTTTTCATTTCATCCAGGGACAACGCCCGCTAGCTCACACCCGAACCCCAAAATAGCATAAGCAAAAAGCCATCCATGCAAGCAACCTGTTCATTCATGAAAAACATGAACGCCACAATCAGTGGGGAGTAACTCCGGGTTCTCCCAGCCATATCACATTAAACGTACATATAAGGAAATACAAAAGTAAAATCATGCATATATAGATATACATGTGAGATACGATAAGGATAGATAGGCAATTCAACATATAATGATAAGAGCATATGGAATACAAATCCGAAATCCATCATGTTATTCAAAGACTCGGGGAAGACACTCTTAGGCAACCGAATACGCTCACTAGGGCTTGCATCTCACCCTTAGCGGTATAAGTTTAATAAGATTGAGACTCGACAGACAAACCAAGCCCAGTCATGCGATGATCACAATAAATCCAACATATTATCTTCCATTCACAATCCAATACATTGACTGTGCCCAATCATGCAATGACCATGAATAATATCATGAAATCACGCATTCAAAGACGACGACACAAGACGACATCTCTCACGGTAAATGAAACGCACTAGCATCGTGTACATGTCAAGTATGATTAACAGGCATCCACGAGATGACATTTCCCTGAACGCATACACGATCACATTTCGTATATATGCACTAATTTTGTAACAACCCGAAAAGTACCCAATTTGCTTAAGCAATAGCTTATGGATACTTTTCAGTAGAACTTAAGTTTTTAATATATGAATTTTTGTTCTGAATCGTATTTTGAAATTCCGCGTTCGTATTTGGAATTTTTGAGAGATTTCATGAAAAGACCGTTTTTGGTCGTCTTTGACTTTTCTTGACTTTTAAATCGTCTTTGACTTTTTCTTGACTTTTTAAAGCTGTCATTTACTTTTCTTGACTTTTAAAGTCGTCTTAAACTTTTCTGAACTTTTAAGTCATTTATGACTTTTCCCGACTTTTTAGTCGATTTTGACTTTCGTTGACTTTTCCCGACTCGCTTTACAAGTTTGAAGACCGAAATTTTATTTAAAAAAATTTTATTTTTGATTTATTTTTATTTATATTTATTATGATTTATCATAATTTAATATAATTATTTTGAATTTATTTGGAATTTAAAGAATAACTTTTACGGTTTTTAACCGAACGTCATTTAACTATTCCCGACGCATCGTAAAGCGCGCAACAAAATCGAAACTCGACTTTGGCATGAGTCACGCGGCCAGGTCATCGTTTTCCACTCACGATTGGATATTTTAATTGATTCGATTAAAATAATACAAATATCTTAGATATTTGTTACTTTATCGATCCGTCAACAGAAATTACGCAAATCGAGCAAAAACAGACCCGATGATCACCTTAACCACACGGCTCATCCTCTCCTCTAATAGACTTTGATATTTTCATTTCTTTTGATTAATATATCATAATAGCTAGATATTATTTTTACTTTATCGATCAGTTAACGAAAACTACGCAAAACGCTCGAAATCGGACCCGACAAGCTCAACATCACACGGCTCCCTTACCCACTCTTAAGCCTTGATATTTTCATTATTTTTCAGTTTAATATCATAATATCTTGATATTAACTTTATCGTAAATTATATTTAATCATTTACCGTAAAATAATTATTAAACGCGAGTCAATTACGGAAAAACAATTTTAAAACTCAACACCTTTATTTGTCTATAAACTCACGTCCAACTCCACTCCACTTTACTCACAAACACCTTTTCACTTTTCAACAAATCAAATAAAGATCAAAATATCACTTTCTTTAATCGTTCTTCGTGTTCTTCATCGTTCATCAATTGTTCTTCAGCGTTCTTGAGCAAAACCTCCATAAATCCTTCATTTCTTAATTAAATCCTTCCTAATTTATATTTCTAGGAGCTCCTCTTCGCTCTCCATCTTCTAGTACGGTTTATTTTCAATTCCGTCAAGATCGTTTTCATCATTTAATTATGGAAAATTTAGTTTAAGTTCTAATAATTGTTTTTCTTGTTATTTCTTATAGGGGAAGAGTTTGAAGACGAATTTTGGGACTCTTATATTTTGGGTGAAGACTAGTAGAAGGGTTTTCTTATTTATATATTTCTTATATTTTGGTGCTAAGTGATTTTGGCTAGCTAAGGTAACTATTCCGTTTTACTCGACGAATAAATGTCACATAGCCTTAGTTTTGTTTTTGTAGTCTTTAATTTTGGCTCATGTTATAGTATTTATGATTTTAGTTAGTAACATAGCCTTTAGTTTTGTTTCTTTTGATTTTGGTTCATCTTTATTTTTGGGTTCATGTTTTTATGATTTATGGATTTTTAGTTAGTAATACGTTAAGTAGTAATTAGTATGTTGTTTTATGATTTTTGATGATTTTTATGTTGTATGGAATTTTTATGATGTTTTATGATTTTTGATGATTCTTATGTTTTATGGAATTTTTATGTTGTTTTATGATTCTTGATGATTTTATGTTTTATGGGATTTTTATGTTGTTTGATAAATTTTGATGATTTTTACTAAGTTATGATTTTTATGATTTTGTATGAATTTTAACAAGTTTAGTGTTCTTGATAAATTTTGATGATTTTTACTAAGTTATGATTTTTATGATTTTGTATGAATTTTAACAAGTTTGTTGTTCTTGTTGAATTTTGATGATTTTTAACAAGTTATAATTTTTAAGTTGTTTATTTAATTTTAACAAGTTTAGTGTTCTTGACAAATTTTGATGATTTCAATAAGTTATGATTTTGTGTGGAAGATTGTTAAAATGGTTGTTTGATGATTAAAAACAAGTTTGGAATTGATTTGGGGTGTTTGATGATTGAACCGAGAAAGAGGCAAGAACCGGGTCCAAACCAGACCGGTCCAGGCCGGTTCAGACCCGGTCTGGGTTGGTCAAGGTGGGTCCGGGGTTTGGTCTTTGGGTTGTGTCGATGTTTGATTGATTGGTTGTTGTTTTGACGGGTTTTAAATACGTTAAAGCATGCGGGAATTATTAAGAAACGGTTTTAATGAAAGTTATAAAAATCTGCCATTTTTCAGCCAAAACAGCCCGTGGGCCCATCCAGGCCCATATTGGGTCCGGCCCAATTCAGCCGTGGGTCCCACCTTGGGACTCGTGACGGTTTTTGAGTTATCGTCATTTTTATCGTGTTTTGTAATATTTAGCAAGTGGGAAATGTTAATAAGTAAAATATTTAAATTAAAAAGGTTTTCCATAAAATTATTATTTCTCACTTGTTAGAAA